>VWZS01003937.1:1142563-1211089 GCA_013397075.1 Rhabdornis inornatus | reverse complement strand
TTTTTTTTTTTTTTGCCTGAAGAGGGTTCAGTTCTTGCTGTTTGCAGGAGAAATTCAATGGCTTTGGAATTTATAAATTTTTCTCTTTCAATTTCTACAAGGTCAGTGAAAGGTGTATTTCAAAATTTGCTGTTCAGCTTGATTTGCTTCTTCATGTTTTTCCACTTTAAAAAAAAAGGGGGGGGGGAGATAGAAATCTTTTGGAGTGAGAAAGTTTCAACTTTCAATTCGCTAACTATCCTTGCACACTCTTCTTCCTCCTGCCTGTAGACAAGAGGGAGCTTTGCCTACTCATTTGACCGACCTGTCACTTCCATCACTGACAGTTCTCTACTTTTATATCGAGATTAATGAATAATTTGTTATTTCTTCTGTCAAACTTGAAAGCCTTGGAGGTGCAAAGGACACTCTAAGCTTGCAGTCATGCAGCTTTTGTACCTGGAAACCGCTGTAATGCTGATGAGATGATCTTCCACTGAAGTGGTGGGATCTGGTTTGGCCATTGCATGGCTTGCTTTCTCTTTTGCCTCTAAGACAGCATAATAGCCTAACATAATATCAGATGCAAGTGTGCTGTTGAATATTGAAGTGGCTAAGATGAAAACTGAGGGCTCAGTCCATCAGTGTGACTTTCCTTGTACTCTTCTAACCTGTACTCGGTATCTTTCATCTGTGGGAACTCTTCCTCACTCCTCTGCAGGAAATTGGCTCCAGTTGTTGGGTGCTCTCTGGCCTGTACTACGTGCAATTCATGTGTATGTACCTTGAGAGCTATAGAGAAAGTACCTGTTTGTGCTGTCTCTGTGGTTAAAACACTTCTGTGTTCAGTCAGTATGGAAAAGCTACATCAGCCTCTCCAGCTGCTCATGAGCAAGTGCTTCTACTTTTCCAGGAGAGTTTTCTGTGCTGTACAATGCAGAAATGGCACAAAAGTGCAAGGAGAGGGAGTGGTATTCTGGAAAGCCAGAATGGCAGGAAAGAAATTCTGGAGGAGAAAGGAGAAGCAGTAGAGGGCCACATAGCTCAGGGTGCAGGACAGCTTGATTGTGTTTTTGGAGAGAAACTTGCTGAAAGGATAGGAAGAAATCAGGATGTGTTATGTAGGCAATCCAAACAGAAGGAGTTAATAAGAGTTGGAGAAGAGGACAAGTAGTGGTTTTTTGGCAAGGATTCCTACTGGAAACTGATATATGGAAGTAAAACAAATAATAAATATCAGTGAAACGTTAAACATTAAATAGTCATTTCCCATATGTTCTGGGGCTCTGTTGAAGGTACTTCATGTGACAGTGTTTGCTAAACAAAAATTATTCCAGTTTGGGATGTTTTAATCAGGCAGCACTTCAGCTGTTTGTGCATCAAAATGCAGCATTTTCTAATGTTTATGGTTACACCTGTTACATGCAGCAGCTGGCAGATGAATCATGTAGAAACTGTTTCTCAGTTGTTTAAAGTAAAAGTATTTGAAATAAATAATACTTTCTTGATTCTGATTTTTTTTTTTTTTTGGCAGAGATAGGATGATAGATGGGAGCAGTAATTTAGTGAGTGTCTTAGGTTATAATTCATGGTCTTTATTTCAAAGGCTAATTACTGTAGAGTGTCCAGAAAAAGTAGGCTTTGCCACGTTGGATCAATGTTTGGTGAGAATCAAGGATACGTTTTTAAAAGTTGAATGAGAAATATTATTTTTTTTGAGGATGGGGGGAACAAAAAGCCTTAAATTTCTATGTCTCAAATCTCAGACAGGCCTGACCCTGCCTTTTGGCCAAAGAAGTCTGATCAGGGCAGGACCAGATGAGTAATGTTTGTGGTGGTGCAAATCCCTGGTGACCCATTCTGAGCAGCTGCAGTTCCTAGTTATTGGAAAACTCAGGTTTTGACTAAGACAACAGCTGGGGTCTGGCAGGTTAGTAATAATACAACAAATTAGCGTCATCAGCTTGACAATGGCAACAGCTTTAAATGTTGACTAAGAAATTTTAAATTCCTTATTCCAGTTTTGCTTGTTGGCTAAAGGCAGAAAAAATTGGCAGTAAAGTAAATCCTCTGAATACAATTCACTGTTTGGTGTGTGTTGCTCAGGAGTAGCACAGTAGAATTAATTGGTACTATTTGTATTGGAGTGATGAAGCAACTGTCGTTTTTTTTTTTTTCTCCCTAGGTTTGTCCAGTCCAGGGAGTTTTGTAACTTTTGTAAGTTTTGCTCCCAGAGTAACATTATATGCTTTATATAGATGCCTCCGGGGGGATTTTACTGCATTCCCGAGACAGATGATAAAATATAAGGCAAATCCAGCTGTGAAAATAAGCCCCCTAGCCTATTATTTTAAAACTGATCTAATCCAAAATTTTTAATAATTGAGGGGATTGCGCAACATTATTTTGTACTAACTTATTGATTTCAGATACTGTTCTGGTCAAATGTGAATGCTGCTGATGTTTCAATTTATAATACTTTCTTTCATAAACTTACAGCAACAGTATCAAATATACACACAAAAAAAAGAGACGGATATGAGAAAGTATGTAGAAAAGATGGTATTTTGCGGGCCAGGTGAAAAGTAAATTTCCATACCTTGAATATTTTGCCCGAGGTTTCATAATATTTTCGTTTGCTCACCTTCTGCATGTACAGATACAAAAAGCAGGATAGAAATTTGATTTTAAAAAGAAGTTGGGGATTTTAAGGTCATCTTTTGTATTTCATGGTTTTTTTTGTTTGTTTTTGTTTTTTTTGTTTTTTTTTTTTTTCAGCTATGGTTATATTTGCTTTTTCGTTGAGCTGTTAGAAGTGATTTGAGTGCTACGAGCAGTGTAATGACTCCACTACTACAGTAACAGTTATTCTAATGTTCCTGAAAGGATAGTGGGCATCACATAGCTGTGAGAGGAAAAGATGATCTATTGTGCATTGACAAACAGAACCAAGAAGAGTGTAGCCTGCACCACTTGAAAATGAGAGGTAGAGGATAGATGGGGGATGCAGAAAATAGATGCCTTTCATATATGTTTTTAGTTTTTCTGGTTATTCTGTGATAACTGAATAAATGCTTCTAGACATTGCCACTAAGATTACACATCAAATTACATGCTCAGTGGCAGTTTGCCACTGCCGGGGCACTACTACATATCTAATCTGATGCAGGGTTAGAGGCAATGTTTTCTTTACTAACAGATGTATCTATAGAAGTTCTTTAAATTTTAGTATTGTACATTTGGCAGGTTATAACAAAAAAATACTACTGCTTCTACATAGAAACAATGTTGAACAATGTTTTGCTCAGCCTTACTAAGAAGAGTATTAATACATGGTTTTTGTAAGCTTATGTTTTATTTGGACTGGATCTAGTGCTGTTGAATCTACAACTGGAGCAGAGGAACTATAAATATTTGTAATTGGTCTCCTTTGGTTATCCAGAGTTACTGTACTAGATGGACATATGAAATTCCTCTTTGTTTTCTTTTCCTTGTGTTAGTTCTATGCTAATCCATCCTTTTGTGATATTTTTAGAGAGAATTTTAACCACTTTTCATAGATAACTACTTTAAAGCTTAAATGATATGTACATCTGTGTACATATGTACATCTAAATCAGCATACTTCATTCAGAGCTAGTTCAAGAGGAGACAAATCTACTGGTCAGAGCCTCAGCTCTTTCTCTGTTGCTAGAACTTGTGTACCATTTCTCAGGATTCGCAGCCTGGTTTGTCTGTGTGCTCCAGAATTGTCTTGAAACTGGCTTCAGAGATCCCAGGACACTTTTATGTGGAATATGTTTATGCTGGTAGTTGCACAGTAACACCTGTGTGACTGTGTATTAATTTTTTTTTCCTTCATGTTTTCAGCCTCTCTTCAGTGATACTTCATTGAAAACAGTTCAGTGAGGCTCTGATGCCACAATTCACTCCCACAGCATTGCATTGTTAAATTAATTACAGATGACCATAGACTAAATAATATTCAGAATTGAACAGCCCTGCATAGGCAGGTCTTTAAATCCCAGAGAGCCAAAATTAACTCCGAATCCATACTTGGATCATTGATAGGCAGCTTGTTGCAAGATCAGTCATAAATTGTGCCTGGGTGACACTTTCACTACTAGCAACAGCTTTAGAACAAAAGGTAGGGAAAGTGCAGGCAATGTTGTTTACATACTGAAACTGAGATAGGTATAGCTGCTTTCATACGAGTCTGCCGAATATGTTGGTATTTTATGGGTTGTGTGTAGCAATGTGTACCGCTAAGGTTAATAGTAAAGAAAATAGAAATCCTGGAATGGAATAGTTTCTGTTGTTGGAGTATTGATTAGGCCAAAGAAATGTAAGTAAAATATAAAACCTGTTGGTTACTGTTCACAGTGAAACATTCATCTCAAGTGTTTATAACAGATGTGTTGAATTTGAAAAATGTTGCTTCTTTTCAGTCACCAAGTGTACAGACTAGCAGATTAGTGACAAGCTTTGGTATTCATGTGCTGAAAAAGGAAAAACAAAGGCAAAGCTTATAGCCAGATAATTACAGCTTAAGCAGCTGCTTAAAATAAAATTTATACCAATTTATGCATTCTGTAAGCCATGTAAGTAGTGAAGAGGGAGAACACTTTCCATGTTTTTAATGACATTTTTATGTTAAGTGCTTTAAATAACATTTATGGAATTTGGGTAGTTCTGATTCCTTGTCTTTTATTATTGCTAACTATACTTATTAAATGCTAGAGTCTAGTTAGCTTTTAATAACTATAAGGAGATAACCTTGAATAAGATAATATGTATTTAAAAAGTTTTTATGTAGTATTTTATAGGAGTCTGAATAAAGCATGCAGCTTTTTTTGACAGAAATAATCTGCTGTAAGACAGTAGCAATTGGTCATTGCTTACTTACACAAATATCCTTTAATAAAGTAAGTTTAAAACGCTAATGATTAAAAAAAAACAGTGAATTCCTGGCAATAAAATAATTCAACTGACTTTAGCTTTTTATGTATGATAGGGGTTTTTTGCAACCTGACACAGTAATGATTTATTTGACCAGTCTGACTGAAATAACTGAGACTGTCTCCTTTGCTTTTATAGTCTTCCTTGCTTGATTGAATTGCAGAATTTTTCACCATAGATTCATCACAGTATTCAACAGCCACTCCTCCATGTGAAAGACATCCAAGGAAAAAAAAAACAAAACAACAGAAAACCGTACAAATAAGTGAATGGCAGTAGAGATCGTAACTCTTCATTTGTTACACACTATTTTTCTGGTTTACTACTATTGTCTTTTAACACAAAGGCTATCTTAAAGGTGGAAAATGGAGGCATTTAAATCCACATTGTGAAATGTAGCCGCAAATGTCACATTTCTCTGTGCTAGGATGTCTCTCCTCAGAATTCCATTTTTAATTATTTTTTAAAATCTCTTTCATAGCACAAGATGAACCTAAATGGAAAACAAACTGTCCCTCCTGACTGTGGGTCTGAAGAAGTCTCTGATGGGTACCAGAAAGGGACATGTGGAATTGCTGGTTCCTACTGAGTGGTTTGGCCTTTAGAACTTCCTCAAGATCTCATGGGAAAACAAAGTCAGAAGGGGAAATGGAATTTTTTTCCTTAGAACAAATCTATTTTTATTAACAAAAATATAATTGAGGCTTCATCATGATTTCCACTCAGAGTTTCTGGTTTAAATGCTCATTGCCCTGTAAAGCTTAGTGTTCTTTAGGTAAGCAATTCCCAGGCTTTTCCAGTTCCTGAGAATGGCTATTTTGAGACTTTGCATTAATACAGTTTTCTGAGGGAGAGTTAAAAACAGGGAAGGATGACAGTGACCTTTTAATTTTTTTTTTTTTTTTAATTTAAGCAAAACTTTGTCCAATGTTGAAGCTTGAACTTACTAAGGATATGCTGCTGAAGTGTTTCAGGTCTGACCACTACACAAACTCTGGAAACTACTTTATGTGCAGGATTCCCTTTGAAGAATTATTAGATGTATGAAGTGAGTGGCTAGAGAGGGTCTGCTTCTTACATGTTTCAACAACCTTGTGTTTTCCTGTCTCACATCTCATGATCAGGCATTAAAAACCAATACCGTCGTGCTAGCATGGTCAAAAATTATATTACTTTTTTGATTAGTTGAGATCTTACAGAAAAAATTGTGTACATACTTAACTAAATGCAGATAAGATTGTTACTAGCGGAGCTCTGTCTGGAAACGAAAACTTGTTTTCGTAATCATTAGTTTGAATACTTGAATTAAATTTGACAGTATTGGTCATTGTTGTGATAGTTTGGTTTTTTGGGTGTCTGCTCCCTTCTCCCCTCTTCCAAAGGCAAGTGTACTTTATTTTACCATTTCTGAAACAAACTGAGCTATTTATCTGTAAGTCGAGTCTTTGGAGGTTGCAAAGGTTTTGATAAACTTGTCTTGAACAGTGGAAATTGCAATTAACAGAATAAGGCTTCTTCTGACACAAGTTATCTTCCAAATTGTCTGTTGGGGATCTAACTTCAAGTTAATGAGTTGAAAATAATTTCATCTCTCCCTAAAGACTTGAAAATACTGGGTCCTCCTGCCGACCGTTGTGTTTGTTTCTCACTCACTGTGTTTTACGTGCTTCTGCCCTCTCCTTCTGTGAGGCCTCTACTTCAAGGAGAGGATTTTCTACAGACTATAGTGGGAGTGGAGCCAAATAGCCGCATTATTTTAATTAAATAATGTTGCAGCTTTTAATTTTAAAACGCTAATTGAAAGGGTTTTTCCTTACATGAGCAAAGCCTGAAGGGTTACTGCTTCCCTCTAACAGCTGCTTGCATCCCTCCAACCTGGAGGATGGAGAATTGCATTCCTTTTGCTGATTTAAGTTCTACCAATGTTGCCAGTTGCAGCAGAGAGCCACAACTGTGAATACTGACAGCAGTTGATGTCAGAAGTTACTATGTTTGTTTTAATTAATTTCTTTGTAATACGATTTTTCTTTTTCCTTTAATGGGGAAACTTCACTTGAGCTCTTGTTTTATGTTTTGAATAATTATTTAAAGAGCATTCCTTCTCAGTTTCTTGTGATCTATTGGCAATTTTTTCCAAGAAGTATGGACCAGTTGTGTTTCTGTATGGGACTGTGGATCAGAGAAGAAAGTTTATTTGGGATTTAAAATGGATGATTTTGGGATTTGGGGATTGAACATTGGAGTAAAGGTAAAAATATGGTATGATTAAGTGGAGAACATGTGAGTTTCAGGCTGTAATTTTTTATTAGACAGAAATATGAGCAAAAAAATTATGGCCTCAAGGATGTGGCTTTTGTGGTTATGTTGGCATGCTGTAATTCAGACACTGGAACAGCACTGCTGTCATGGTTGACTGTATTTATCAAAGCTAAATTTGTTTAATTATCCTGTTAATGACAAAACATCCACAAATGCACATCCACAAAATAGTAATAGATAGAAATTATTTTTTTTGTTATGCTAATAGTGTTTTTAATTTCTGTATGTCTTACTCTTTTTTTTTGCAAGCATTATCAGTAATATGTCATAGGCCTTAAGAATGCAAACTGAAGCATAATTGGTGTCAAATACAGACTAGGTAACAGTATAACTTTATGTACATTTCCTCTTAATTATTAAAATGCATAAAACAAAATACAGTTTTATTTAGGCATAATCTTTGTCTCTTAACATATGCTGCAGGTGATAATTTTTCGTGTCCAAGTGGGAACATTTGAGTAGGAGAAGGTTGATTAACAGGAATCTAAAAGTCTCTAAGTGTAGCTAAGCACTTATGCTTAGTACTTAGTAAACGTAGATATGTATAACAAGCAGCTTTCCATTCCTTCCTGGAGGCTGGAGTCAGCCTTGACTTGGAATTGAAAGTTAATACTGATACTGTATAAGCTCAAACTGAGATATTTTGAATAAAGCACAGAATTTGCAATATGTATGTTGCATTAATTTTTTGGGCCTGGGAAGGACAGAGTATGTAGCTTGGTTGAAAGTAAAAGCTGTTTGTGTGTTTTGAGGATCTGGCCTTTGCTTGTACTATATCAGTTAAATCTACTTGCCTCTTAAAATTCGTGTATTTGCTGTGTTCTCTGTTGTATTAATAGAACTGTGAAGGCAGAATTCAGAGATGGTTTTCTTGTGGCTCCTTAAATAATTTCACAATGAGGGTGATGATCCAAGATAAATCTAAAATGAGTGAGTTTTTAGAATTAAGCAGAAAATATACTGTATAATATTTGAGCTGTATTTACAGTTATCTTTGTGTTTTATTTGATTCACCAGCATATGTGTAAAAATGCATGCACACAGTAGAAACATGGTTATTTTTTAGTCCCTCAGTGTTCCAGACATTGAAATCCATGCCAGCCCATGGCTAAACCTCACATGAAGCTACTAAGTTGCATGTTTGCTTTGCCCCCTTTTACCAGGATTTTCCATTGACAGTTTTTCCACATTTGCCGAACATCCAAGCTCTGTTTGCCCTTTATAACAGGCAGAAATAGATCTATCTGTACAGGGCTGTGTCTTAAGGGATGAATGAGTTGGCTTGTGGAGTCAAGGCTGTGACCAGCTTGAAGCATCCATTAAAAGTTTACATGAACTTCTGGCGGCTCCTTGGGTCTTGCCTCTTGCATGGCTGTGGTCCCTTGGAGAGAGAGGCCACAGCAGTTACTGGCGTCTCTGTCCCGTAATGACTCCATGCACATTTGTCCTCACCAGACCTGCAATCTGAGTAGTTACATGCTGCTTTCTCAAGGCTGTCAACACATTTGAAAGGATCATCTAGACACTCTTCAAATGTTCCCAGCTACAGGCACTTGTGGCTTGCCTCGAAATCCTTTCGGATAAACCACAGACACTTGAGCCTAGGGTTACTGCTTGAAACATGCATAACAAATCTGTTGATTACTTCTACCTAGTTGTCATCCAGCTAAAGAAACAACCCGCAAACCAAAGGCAAACCACCAGCACTTTCATGTCTGAAAGGCTAAGGGTTATTTAGTTTTATTTAGTGGCTGGAAGGTTGACACTTTCCAAAGCCTCATGCAGGCAAGGCCCTACTTACTGTCTGTCTGGAGAAGCAGAGGGGCAGTGCTGCAGTGCGAGGGGAGCCAGACCTTTCAGAGAAAAATCCTTGCAGTCATCCTTTTGATTATCTGCCCCTGCCTGATTCATGAGGAAGGGCCTGAATAAGAAACACAGCCAGGGAAATCCCGAGTGTTTCCTTTAAGAGTGAGGCTACTTTTTAAACCAGAAAAACCCAGGTATTACTACAGATCTACAATGTTAAACTTTTGTGGCTAGTTTCACTAGGTGAAGTTCTTAAATTTCGTATTTAAAAATACTTTAAAAAGCTTGAAAGATTGCTTATTTTAAAACTTGTATATGAAGAGTCATCTCTGTACAACAATTTTGATCCCTTTCTATATTTCAGTGCTGCTGTAGACATTTGTGTGTGGGAGTAACTTAAAATTCCTTAGGTATGTGAATAGACTTACTGAAGTCATTAGTACTTAAAATTGGACATGTTTGCAGGATTTGAATTCTAGGCTTCAGCAGAGAAAACATTTTCTGAGCAAAAATTTTATTCTGTAAGCATAATTTCATTTGTTTCTCCACTCCAAAATCGGAGTCTACTGGAAAATCTGCTGACAGGTTGCTGAACAAACCAAAGCCTTTTCTGGTGTACTAGCTCTGGGAATGTTTATGAACCTATGTCAGTGAGACCCCTTCTCCAGTGATGAGCAGGCAACAAGCCTCCTTGCAGAGATGAGTGTTCTAGTGTTCTGGATCAATCTTAAAACTCTCAGTCCAGAGAGCAGTATGAACAGTATAATCCCTGTGTGTTTTCCTAAAAAGTTAAATGAGTGAATTTTAACATTGCACTTTGCCTCTGAAGTGAGAAGCCCAATCATTTCAATTATGATGGTATTATCACCTGTGTACATCCAGAAAGGTGCTGGGTGATGTGTTATATTTGTACTGGAGCTTCAGGACAAAAGCTTATAAATAAAACTGGCAAAAAAATCATGGAGAACTCCAAGGAATCAGGTAGAACAAATGTTCTTGCATAATGAAAGTAATTGATAAAATTAATAGAGGACACCATTAATAGAGTTGCTTTACTAATGCTAAACAGTTTGTTACTCTCTCCTTGCATAGGGAATGTTTGTCTAGAGCCTTTTCCTTGAGAGTTTATTGTTTTCTCTGTCATTGTGTTTTATATATCTAGGAAAAAATTAGATTAAAAAGTAACAAGTTGAAATAGAACTTTGTGAAATTGGGTTGCAAATGGCTACAGTTCTCTGGGAGGATATAAGCATCTTTTTCAGTGTGCTGCATCAGCTTTAGTTGTCCTGGCAGTTTTCCCTGAAGGGAAATGTTGACTGGGAGCTTGTGGGATGAAAAAGCGCCTACAAACAAGGCCAGATCTCATCAGCTGTGCTGAGCTGAGGTTGTAAAGACTTCCCAGGAGAAGGAACCAGGCTTGGAATACTCTGATAGAGCACACTGGTTGCTAGCAAGAGTCTACTTGATTCTCCCCCATGCATCCTCCCCCCAACATTTTAGGGTGCACAAGGTCTAAATTTCCAGCATGCGTTATAAAGTCAGATAATATAGTGTGTGGGTCTGCAACTGCTTCTATTACTTGTGTTTTAGAAGAGGTTTCGTTAAGGTGAAACAAAAGAGTTGCCAAAAGGCTGAACAGCTAATGATTTTGATATGAGTGCTCTTTGAGTTATTTGTCTTGAAGCAAGATGTTTAGTTTGGACTTTTAACTTTATAAACTGTATTTCTCTTGAGAAAAGAGCAATGGGTGTTAAAATAATCTGTAATTGCATTTCAGTTAGAACTAAAAATAACAGTCAAAATTATGAATGTGTCTATGATGTTTTCTTAAAAATAACCTGTCCAGGTAGTTTTACTGTATTCAGTGGAGAAATTAACATTTTGTCTAAACAGTGATGAACAGACGATCGTGTAATCCAAACATACCTTAACTTATAACATGCTTAATTTCCCATACTAATTTCCTGTGGGACAGTCTTACTAGTTTGATGAAGATCAAAACATATAATTATATAGATACTACTGAGTCTACATAAAAGACTTCCTTTTATTTAAAGATTTGAAGTTTGGTTTTGTTGGTTTTTTTTGTTTTTTTTGTTTTTTTTTTTTCCCATGGACCTTCATGCTATCAGAGTTGTTAACATACTAGCACAGTAGACTTTTCTGCTACTTCTGTAGTCCTGGCCATGATGGAATGAAAGAAGAGTAAAACACTTAATAATTCTGTATCTTAGGTGCTTTTACATAACTGATATTTAAAATCAACTTAAATTTTTTTAAAGTACAATTCTGTCATAATAGACTCAAATGTCCTTCTTACACAAATAATTTTGCTATTCTTTATTGTTCACTCTTAAAGCTGTTTAAAAGCTAACCAAAACCTCTCCAGGTAAAAATGAAGACCTAGAAGACCCCAAATCAACATCGGTTTTAAAGAGAACATGTGCTTATATTTCATTATCTTCATAAATTTTAAACATATTCTATGGATTTTTGAGATTGTGTTTGCCCAAGCACATACCTTTTGTGCTATGATCTTTTGAGGGATCTCATATCAAGGAATATTTAGAGAAATTTCATATGGTTAAGGAAACAATTTATTCTTTCAGTCTGTGCTAAATCATTTTTCTAGCTGTGGACATGTCTTATCTCTGGATAAGATAACAATTCACGCTATATGTACTTGTTAACTCTCTTGTGGCACTTCATTAGCTGTGATATGTTAATCCTTTGGTTTGGCAACTTTAGCTCTTAATTCTTTTACTTCTGACTTACATACTATGTGCAATTTTAGTTTCCAGATGTTTTCATACATAAAGCTGTTGAACAGAATCACATCAGAATGTCACAAGAAGCAATGTTGCCCTAATGTCTGGTGGGGTTTCTCTCTTAAGACAGGAGAGTTTGGGGATCACTTTATCCATCTCATGGAGTTTGGAAGTCTTAATTTCATCCGTTGTTTGCATAGGAGATTGAAAACCGGAGAGAATGGTCAGGGAAAGTAAAGGAATCAAGTGTGGCAAGGTGGGTTTTTTTAATTAGAATATTTTTAGTGGACATAGTCAAGATCAAGGCGACACTTCTAAAGGATATGTGCAGGGTACTAACAAATGTCCTTCCTTTTGCTGACCACAAATGTCATTGTCTTTAGGCGTATGAAGAGCTCCTATTGGCTTCATTGAACTAAATATTTTAGTAGAAATAGCATGTATAAAAATTTGAACAAGATTGTGCGAGGAGTACCATGTGGTTCATTCTTCAAGGAATGTTGGTTCCACTGGACAAGAGGGTTGAGGGAGAGTCTTGGGTGAACGTGAAATTGGTCATTGACTTAATTTGATGTAGCTTGGAACTTTTGTTATAATACAAACAAATCAGACTTGTTATTTGAAGAAAGACACGTTGCAATAGTACACAGTATATACATACTCACTGTGTAGGGCCTGTGACCCAATTTAATTGTGCTTAATTGTGTTAAAGAAACAGCTGACAAAGCATTGTCATGTAACTGAGATGTAAGCACTTAAATTGACTTCTATAAAATTACTAGGTATTGTATATTTGCACTGAGATTTTTTGACAGTTCTCTTGTTCAAGAAAAAAAACGAAGAAGGAAGTAGAGGGGGAATTGCAAAATGGAGATACAAAGACATTTTTTTTTATACTCAAGCGGCCGTGTAATGGGACTGATAGCAGAGATGATACACATTATTTTTTCATGTGTATGTCTGTTTTTCTTGGCTAATGAAGCATCACATGCAGTGTTTGTTTGTGTGTCATAGATCTGTAGCTACATTTATAATTCATTTGTCAATTGTCTTTTCAAATTAAAGTAGAAAGAGTGAAAAATCACACACTCTAAGAAACATAACTTCTGTAAGTCACAAGCCTCATGGGAACACATGATCCCGCAGGGAGTGATCCTTGATCACTATCAATAGCTTCTGTATTTATCATTAACTTGAGGGGACCAGCATACTCTTCAAGCCACCAATTCAGTATCCCAGTCACTATGCACAGGCCTTTGAGATGAGTGCAGTGGTGGCTTCTTCCAAGTGCAGAAATTAATCCATAGAGGTTAGGACACAAAATAGTGTCTACAGGTGATGTTTCTCTTCAGGCTTCTCATTTATTTTTTTCTTTCTCTGTCTTCTAAGCCTGACAAAGCAACAACCTGTCTGACCAAAGTAAAGTAACAGACAGGAAAAGAAAAACAGGTCTTAAAATTATAGGATCCTTGGTCATAAATTTTTGTTATGTTTTATGTAAGAACACATTATTGGTATTTACCTAAAAAGGAGGTTATATTTGGAGAAGAAAGTGTACTAGTACTGGAATTGCCTCTTCAGATAAGTGATTGTCCCACTGACTGCACAGTAACTGTTGTGGTTCACTAAGCTGACACAACACAAGAAATTAAACTTGAAGCTCAGTATGGCTACATGCAGCAAAATGTTGGAATTTTTTGATTATGCAGTTTATGAAAACAATGCTTTGAAGTAAAAAAACTAGAATCTTCATTAAACTCAACAGAACTCATGACAGGCTGCCCAGTCCTCGTCCTTAGCCAGAGGTCTTCCCAGAGCTCTGCTGAATCCTTAGCAAGCAAGGTTTCTGTGCAAGCACTGAGCCTTTATTTTTTTTGTCCTCTACTGGTGTTAGTCTGGTCACTGAAGTATAAGACAAAAAGTTTTTATATGGAAATACCTGGAAGTAATTATAAAGATTGCTCAAGGGTGCAAGCCTACTAATTTCCACGGATACTTTAACAGCTTTTTGTGTTCTCCTGTAATTTATATCTTGTGATGCATCTTTAGAGGTAGAATAGGTTAAGGAAATTAATCTGAAGGAGGTGACTTTTTCTTTTGCTGTCTGATTCATACACATTGTGTAGGAAGCGTAGGGTAAGACAAATAATATTTTTCTGAGTAATTATATTTTTCAGTTGGAATGAACCTTGGAAAGCAGATGCTTTACTTGAGATTATCTACTGTGGTGAATGTTTTTCTAAATACTAAATACAAAGGATCATTTGTGCAATCAAATTTTAAGCTTAGAGTTGTGCTGTACTGTAAGGCTCATTTGGTCCTGAGAATAATTTGCTATAATAAAGAGCAAAAGCTGTTAAGTCCTGCTGAAGCTGTGCATTTGGGAAATAATCTGGGCTCTTTAAATCTTGTTTACAATAAGGAACTGCACCCATTCATAGGTTTCCTGGAGGACACGCTTACGCTGATAAGCTTTTTCATGAGTATATCATATTCCTCATTCCTCTGGCAGCCCTTGTATCAGCTGTATGTGAAAGGGAGCATTGTCCCTCCCACACACATTATTCTGCCTTCTCTGAACCTGGATGAGAAGAAGTTCCTTTCTTCTACGAGTGCACGGGGAAAGCAGGGGAAATTTCTTTTGGGATTTTCTGCAACCGTACACAGCGCAGGAGGCCAAAGTATAACCAGGGCTCTGTCCTGCAGCCCAGCCTGGCTCACCAGTCCCGTTTGACCTCCTCCCTCCCAGTTATACACACCTTCCTTCCTTCCTTCCTTCCCCCCCCCCTCCCCCCCGTTTTTTTTTCTCTTTTCTTTTCACGCTGCAGAGGTTGAAGTGCCAGACCCTGCAAACTGATAAGATAAGAACCCCATGGTGTGTGCCATAAGCCGAGGGTCCCTACTGGGTCCACTGACGCACGCAGTCCTCCCCTGATGTCAAACAGCTGATAAGTAGCACCTTGGCTCCAATCCCAAACCTCTATGCCAAGAGGGGAAAAAAAAGCCCTTTGTCTGGAAAAGGCAACTCTGTAGAGATATTTTTTTAACATCTTGCTGCTTTTCTTGAATTCAGGCCAGAGTTCTGTCTGTTTAAACTATTTAGTATTAGTCCTGAATTGTTTGGCAAGAATAGATGTCCGCTCAAAAAAGTGTGTTTAATTCATCATGCGTGATGTATATTTGACTGTACTTGCAGCATCAGCCACACAATACAGCGTGCAGTGTTTATAAAGCGTGATAGCCAAGCCCACACTACAGTGCTGTTTAAAGCTATGCAAAGCTTACTTTTCAAGAATCTAGTATCTGATTATGAAGCAGAGCAACAACAAAAAATGCAAATTTAATACTACATTAATATTTAAAAAAAATGGGTTGGTTGTCAGAATGCTTCCATAATGGAACAGGACTCATTGGAGTCCTTGAACTCTTATTGGTCTTGTTCATCTATATAGTTCTTGTTGCTTGGTTTTCTGTATTAAACTGTAGGTTTAGTGCTTCAGATCTTGAAAGATATGCTTCTGCTTTAGAAGGATTACACTTTCTCCTGTTAATTTTTCTTAACAAAATAACTTTGTGCTGAATGGTGCAGGATGTTAAAACCTTTAGAAATAATATGAGGGCATGAGCTTACATGACTTCATAGCTCTGTGTAATATTTTTAAGATAGTAAATTGAATGTGTTTCATAGTCATGTGCTTATTTTTATACATTTATTCAAGCCTGTTGTTTGCAAATGGCAGGTTCATCTATACAGATGTTTCAAAATTTGTGTTGCTATTTGGAATTTCTAGATGTATATCCAATTTTCTACACTTCAGTATTCTTGCAGATGTATTTATAGGAATATACAGTCATGGTTTTATTTCCCACTGCTGTAAAGCCAAATCCAAAACAGACATGCCAAGAGAGCCCAATTAATCACAGGTCTCAAGGACCCGAGTAGCCACTGCAGCAGCTACTGTTGAAGCCCCATGAGGCTGCTAGCCTTTGAAGTGTTGCTGCTGTAATGAAGCAGTGGCATGATGGCACTAACGTGGTTATCCTGGGCTAGTAATTCAAATCCTTATCCAAAGCTTTTTTGGGAAGCTACTTGGTTTCGGGGAATGCCTTATAACTCTTTTGGAGGTCTACTTTTAATGCTACCTGAACCAAAGGAGATATGTCTGTGTGTTAAAAAACACAAGGGTGATGCTAAGTTTAATGTGTCATTTTTAATGATGATTAAGTGAACGTCAGTGTATGTGTTATATGTCCCTTCTTACGTGTGTTACTGAAATATTTAGACTCACTTTGGGCTACTTTGTGTATAAAGCCATATATCTTGTAATCCATTTGCAGAATTTCATCCATTTATCGTAGGAGCAGAAGTTAGTGTGTGTGTGTATCTGTAAATGTTTAAAATGCCAAACATGAAGGTCTACTGCAAAACAGCTTTTCACAATTCCATAGGATTGTGTTAATGCTCAGTGCTGCTTAAAGTACTTTTTTGGGTATCTGAAAGTGTATTTTTTCTTGGGACTGGCACTCTGCTGGCTATATAGGCATTGCTTGCAAAATTCAGCTGGATTTCCAGTCAGGAAGAGCTTGCAGGATTTGTGCCTGAGTGGCTCTGAGTTAGGTTGGATACACAGCATCAAGTGCTCAGGGCCAGTTTGGATGGGGCTCTGAACAGCCTGGTCTGGTGAAAGATGTCCCTGCCCATGGCAGGGCAGTTGGAACTTGAGCATCTTTAATCTCCCTTCTAACCCAAACCATCCTATGATTGCAAAAGACTGTGCTGCTTCTCAAGTATGTAGTTGTTTTAAAAGATATCTAAATCACCCTGAAGTGATCCATTATGTACTTTTTGACTGCGTAAGAAGTCAGAATGAACAGAGTGTGGTTTAAATTAAGTGCAACTCTGACATTTCAGGGAATAATGCAGTGAATTTCATTAATGCACTGTGCTTTTCTACCATATGATAGTGGGTTTTATTTTCTGATTGTATGGAAGGGTTTCCCTCAGCTCTCTTCCTCTTCATAATCTGGTTATTGTATACTTAATTATCAAAATAAAGTCTACAAAAAATGCTTTGTGAATCTTCATGGAAAAGAAACGAGAGGTATTCCCATAGTTCTCTACTGGGTTACTAGAGCCCATATTCACTCTAGAATGCTTTTAAAGAGAATATGTTATGAAACAGGACTTAAAAGGCTAATGTTCAGTTAACCATTAACAAAAATACAATAAAAAGAGATTCAGATATTGTACACATACCTGTATAGTTTCAAAATAATTGTTTATAAAAAGCTTTTGTCTGAAAAATCTTTGCTTATACTTTGCAAGAGAAACTACAGATAGATACTGTAATTAATAAAGACCAAATTTCATCAGCTGACTTCAGCAGGATGATGTTTTACCCTAGGGATTCAAGACTAATTTTCCCCAGATAATTTTAGAAAGAATTGCAATTATTATTTTGAAATCAACAACATTTCACAAATCCGCAGTGGAAGCTATCATACATGGTATTAATTTCCTATGTAATATGACTCTAAATAGTTTATACTCATGAAATGTTAATGTTTATAAAATACAAAATAGCTTAAATTCTCATTTTATCAGTTAGCATCATTTTAATAATAGCATGAAAAGATAATTGTGTTTTAATGTGAGTAATTGTATAATTTTTGTCCTTTAGCAATTTGGAGGCTGAAATGGATTTCATTATACTCAGCAGCATGATCTCACTGTCTTTAAGGGAAGCACCAGGCTGTGTATGCTTTTTTTGCTTTTGCTGCAATGGTTTTTGTATTGCTTATATTAGTTAAAATTAATGAAATAATTTTCATTAATTTTCATTTCTGAGTGAAATTAACTTCAAAACAGATCCTGAATCTTACTGATGAAACCCTTTTTACATTAAATCAGTTTTTTTTTATCTTAAGACAGGGTTTTGTGTGAAGACTAGTCTAGCGGTGTATTTGTGACATTCTAGATGTTTTAAATTCTGTATGCAGGACATAGAACATGACAAGAGAGGAGGAGGAGGATGAAGGTTATGTAATGCAGAGTAACTGAAAAAATGTACCACTTAATAAAATAATCAGAGATGGTGAGATGTAAAATGAGTTACAGCTTGTGTGAAACAGCCCCCAAGATGTTCCTTACAAAAAGCCTAGCTAGCTGAGCCACAGGAAAGTTGTAAATGAAGTTGAAATATGCGCTTAAAGCTGATCTAATGACTGTAAGATGGTAAGCTATGACTGAACACTTTATACAGCTGTATTAAAAGTTGTGAGCAGGAACATTTCTGGAAGTTAGTTGCAGCCTAAGCAGCAGTATTTGATGAAATTCTTGTTGAATTCTTTGTTCAAGGCTTTAATTCTCTGGGGCTGCCCTCTCCCTCCCAGTCAGTGTGGGGTTTTGGTTGCCTGCTGTTGATTCTTTCTCCCAGACCCAGCAGGCGTGCTCTCAGCCATGCCTGGGTGTGCTGTATTGCTGTCCTGGGCAGAGAAGAGCTGCTTTCTGTGAGGCAATAAGTTTGCAATGTGGCAACACTGCTTGGGAACAGGATGTGCATTTTACCTCCATGCCCTTGTGTGCTTCCTCTGTGCCTCTGACAGCCTCTCCCAAGTTCTCGTCCCTTGGTGATTCAGAAGGGATGCCAATAATAGGTGTCCATCATTACTGTGACTTGTATGTGCTAGTGGTTTCTGATGATAAACTAAATATTTCTTGTGCTTTTTTTTATCTCCTCATTCCTTCTTTTGTACTACTTTAGGCTTTTCGGCTTCTTAGTTTGGGAGCTGCTGTAGTGGGCTATAGAACTCTTATCTCAACTTTAATGCAGTTCTGTGTGTTAGCACAGATAAAACAGGGAGCTCTCACTGAAATAATCCTGAGATTACAAAGTGAACCACGTTACTCAAAGAATAATTTTCTCTTGAACTTAACGGCACATACAAGCTGCTTCTTGGGCTACATTTATCTCACATCTTTAATGGAAAATGGTGTTAAACATGACTATACGTGTACAAAAAAATCAGTGGATTTTTGCCATCAAGCAAGAGAGACGCTGCAAAGAGGGTGTATGAATCAAAAATCTTGATCAACTGGAGTAGTTACCTGTAATGAACCAAGTAAAGAATGATAAATAACACTGAATATAACCTATGTAATTGTTGAATCAGAAATAGGTAGGTGTAAGTAATGCAGAATCAGATATGGGGATAGTAGTGGGTAGCAAAATGAGTAAGTCAAAGTCTTTATAACAGAAATATTACAGTTGAAATGTGGAAAAGCAATTTCTGTCTCTTCACCACTGGTGAGGCTGTAGCCAAAATAACACATATGTTGAAAGACAAATCTCTGTGGTACCAACGGGTTAGAATCTAGAGGAATGCGACAGACTTGTAGGAGACTGAGAAAACATAATAAATTGTGATCCATCTAAAATAGAGAAGATGGATTGAAGAGAGCAATGTAGAACATAGGCATCAGTTTGAGTGAACTTGGTACATGAAGCAAGACAGTTGTTTTCCATAGGAGGTCATGGTATCACAAGAGAACCTCAGGGAGACACTAACTGAATAATAAGAAATACTTTGACAGTTAACCAATATAAGCTGGAATGCTTGCTACCACAGGCTTTTAGGAAGAGCTTTCAAATTATATCTAAGAAGGGGTGCACTTAAAAATACTTACTTGATCTTGTTTCAGATCACAGAAAGGAGTTCCAATCACTCTGTGTTTCTGTGTTTTTTACTGTGTATTGGGTCCTTTTATTTTTTAATAACATCTATCATGTAAATTTGAATGTATAAATATAAGGATTTAAATCCAGAAGCTTTGTAATAATGAAAATTACACTTTGTTTATGCTAATTTAAAAAAAAAAAGAGAGAACAGACAATTAGTGAATGACTTGCATTTAAGCCCTTTAGTCTTTCCCCTGAATCTTGGCAGCAATTAGGAAAATGCAAGATTTATGAGATTTTAGAAATCTCCTCCTGCTTTTTCTTTCACAGAGAACAATAGTTTATAGCTGTCTTTCACAGCTCTTTTATTTCGTCCAAAACATAATTTGGTATGAGAACACTATGCTGTTAAATTCATGTAATTAAGCAGTTTTGTTTGCTTCTACTTTCTGCTCTTTATAAAAAGTGTCTTCCAAAATCCATTAGAAGGCACCTATAATCTAGGAGAGGGGAAATATTATCATAGTATTTGCTTAAGTGTTAACCTCAGATATAAACCTTTTGTTTACAGAAGGGACAAAATATTCCTGATGTGTATGTAGACTGAAGAGAACTGAAAGGTCATTATCTCTGTCCCCAGCTGTAGAAAAATCCAAGATGAAGACAGCAATGAGCCAAGACAGTAGAAGCAAAGGGATTAGGTGAATATTTGCATTTCAGAATATGAGAGAATTTGATTATGGCAAGTCTGGAAACCAGCGTGCAATTTTCAAACTGTACCCTGTCAGTGGCTGTAGGAAGTCTGTGCTGGAGGGAGAAGAGAGGTGATAAAAGCTTAAATAGTGCAGCTGCAAAATATAGCCACAGTGTTCAAGCTTTGTGAAAAATCTGTGCATTTAATATGGCATATGGGGAATTACAGAAATCTGGACAGGAAATAATTTAGGTGTGAATAAAGGTGTACTGAGGAAGCCTGACATAAGGGATAATGTAGTGCACATTTGTGTTGCATTATTGTTTCTATTCTAATACAAAATGATGGCCGTAAATGTAGAACACAAGCTTTGGAGAGAACAGGTATGTTTTGGATATGATCTTGGTGAAAATGGTAGATAGGCCACCACTGCATATGATGCAACTGTTCAAAATAATATTCTGCAGTTTAGCAAAGGGGTTGATGTCTTTGCATGGTCAGTGTTCCATGGAGAGCTTAGGCTAAGTTGCAGCAGATGAATCACAAGAGTCACAGAATATGATGAGTTGGAAGGGACTCACAAGGATTATCAAGTCCAATTCCTGGCCCTTCATGGGACCATCCCCAGAAGTTACACTGTGTGTCCCAGAGTATTGTCCAATGTTTATTGCGCTCTGGGAGGCTGGTGCTGTGACCCCTTCAGTTGGGAGCCTGTTCTAGTGCCCAGTCACCCCCTGGGTGATCAACCTCTACCCAATACCCAACCTAAACCTACCCTGACACAGCTTCAGGCCATTCCCTTGGGTCCTGTCACTGGTCACCACAGAGCAGAGATCAGTGCCTGCCTCTCCTCTTCCCCTCATGAGGAAGTTGTAACTGCAGTGAGGTCTCCCCTCAGGATTCTCTCCTTCAGGCTGAACAGACCAAGTGACCTCACCTTCTCCTCATGTGTCTTCTCCTTAAGGCCATTCATCATCCTTGTTACCCTCCCTTGGACACTAACAGTTTAATGTCTTACATTGTGTCACCCAAAACTGCCCCCAGCACTGGAGGTGAGGCTGCCCCAGCTCAGAGCAGAGCAGGACAATCCCCTCCGTTGCCCAGCTGTGATGCTGTGCCTGATGCCCCCCAGGACAGGGTTGGCTCTCCTGGCTGCCAGGGCACTGCCGACTCATGATCAACTTGCTATCAACCAGGATCCCCAAGTCCCTTTCCATGGCGCTGCTGTCCAGCATCCCATTCCCCAGCCTGTCCATATATCCAGGGTTGTGCCATCCCAGGTACAGAATCTGACACTTTCCCTTGTTGAACTTCATACAGTTGGTGATTGCTCAGCTCTCTGGTTTGTTGAGGTCTCTTTGCAGGGCCTCCCTGCCTTCAAGGGACTCAACAGCTCCTCCAAGTTTTGTATCCTCTGTGAACTTGCTCTGTGTCCCTTCCAGTCCTGTATCCAAGTCATTTATGAAGATGTTGAAGAGCACAGGGGTGAGGATGGAGCCCTGTGGAACCCCACTAGTGACAGGTCCCCAGCCTGATGTCACCTCATTCACTGTAACCCTTCGTGCCTGACCTGTGAGCCAGGTGCTCACCCATCCCATGACTTGTTTATCCAGCTGTGTGCTGGACATTTTGTCCAGAAGGATCCTGTGAGAGACAGTATCAAAAGCTTTACTGCTATCCAAAAAGATTACATCAGCTGGCTTCCCCTGATCACCTATGTGGTCTATCTTATCATAAAAGGAAATCAAGTTTGATAAGGAAGACTTTCTGCTCATGAAACTGCTGACTGTGCAGTTCTATTCAGGCTGGCTTTTTTTTTTTTTTTTTTCCTCCAGTGGCTGCAAAACATTTTTCTAACATCTAAGTATTGAAGAAAATACCTTAAGAGAAAGAAAATGACTAATAGGAGGTTTCAGTTCAAAAGATGGTGTGGGATTACAATTATAAGCAGGCAGGCTCAAACTTCGTGGTCTGTAGGAATGCAGCATGTGGATTAGAAGGAAGCAGTGATGGGACAGTTGTTGCCTAGAGCCTCTAGCTGTTGTTTTGTGCTGCCTGCACATCAAACAGAAAAGTTTGGACACCCTTGAGTTATGTTCATTTAAACTGACAATGTGCCTTGTATCGCTTGAAAGCCACAATGTTATTACAGCAGTTTATTTTAACTTGGTTTGAATTATCCAAATAGGCAAATTTTTTCCGCTCGGTGGTAGGATTTACAAAAGAACTGAGGCATATTGGGTGACTGTCATAGAAATGAATGCTGCTGTGGCTTCTACGGGACTATACCTCATTTGAAAAGCTTATTAAAGCACCTGCCAGCTTTTTCTGAGGGTGTACTCTCTGTATGTTTGACTTGTTGTCTTTTGAATGTTTTCAAGTTCCAAATTAAATTCCTGTTATTGTTGTGCTACCTGTATTTGTGAAAAGCGTTGGGATACTTTCTAGTGGTTTTGATATCTGTGAGAACAACTCCTTTTTTCCAGAAATAGTGACATTTCCCTCTAGTGTAAGTTATTTGATTAATATTCCTTTATCTCATTGAAGAGATCATTCACTGAGAATATATACCTTCTGCAGGTATACAATTTAACAGGATTTATAAATGAATTCCTGAATTTAGAAATAATTAAGATTTGTTCTGTGTCTCTAACTTGTTGCTGTTCTCAGAGTTTATAGTTAATCTGAAAAATCACTAGGATCTCAGTATTTCAATTGCTCTGTTTTTTTGATAAATACAACTGAAAAAGGTGACTGCACATTCAGGACATGGTAACATTATAATTAACTCCCACTGAGTTCAACAGAAGTTAATGGCAAAGCTTGGCACTTCTGAAAATAAGATTAATTAGAAGAGGGTCTTACAATGCTAGGCTCGTAAATGTAAGGCTCGCCAAAAGCCATCTAAATCTCTGTATTCCTCTCGTGTGAGATGCTTATTTTCATGTAACTGAACTATTGAGATTTTTTTTGTCCATACTGAGAATTTGATCAGTGTTGAGCCCTCAGGATAGATTGCTATTAGATAGATAGATAGTAGTGTCGAGAAGAAAGTGACTGACAGAAATTTTTCTTCTCTTTGTTGTCAGCAGCAACATGTCTTTAAATGAATGGAGATAGGTGCTTACAAGCAGCCAGCATTTTAGCTCTACAAACTATTTGTTTGGCAATGTGGAAGACAGTACTTCAGATGATTAAAAGGACCTGACACAAATCACATTTGAAAATGTTTGTGCAGGATATGTACTGCAGTCATTGTGTGCACAGGTATAAATACTGTTAGATCTTTTCGTAGGAGTTGTAAATAATACACCAGGTTTTCAGTAAGAGACATCAATGGTGAAATATTTTTGTATGAGTTTATAGCTGTAACATTAAGACTAAAATACTGACCTGAGTTAATCTTTAAGTGTCAGGAATACTATGAGATTTTAAAGCTCTGTGAGTTTATAACATATAATGGGGTAGTAATTTGGACTCTTCCAAACATAGAGAAAAAGAAGTACAAGAATAATTTAAATATTTTTTCTTTTAATTTATCATAAAATTGGCATTGAATGTCTGTGGGTTTAATATATCAATGTTTTTAGTACCTGGAGTGATATGTAAAGTGAAATTTGTTATGTAAACATAACAAAAATTGTATTTTATTTTTTATAGACAAGTCTTTGCTTTGCCTTCAAATAGCAAGGTAGTGACTGTGTGCACTAAAATACAACTTCACCCAGTGTTATTTACAGCTTGATAGAGTTCAGTTATAGGAAATGTGGGAGGACAACAATTTTAAACTAGTTATTTTTTATGGCAAGATTCGTGCTGTTTAAGAAGCAGTGACATTAAAGAGCATACAAACCTCTGCATTGCTGGTTTTTTTTCTGTCTTCAGAGACAATCTGTTTTTTGCAAATAAAAGCTGAGGATAATCTAATAATCTAGCCATTACACTGCTCTTAATTTCAGTGTCATTGTTCTGAACTAGAAAACAAGTTCCAGCATCAAGGCACCGTGACATTGGCTTTTTTTCTTGAGTGCATGTGGTGCATCTGTAATTTTTTGTTTTAATAAATTAGTACATTTTTTCTCATGATGCTACTTCAAAGAATCCAAGACACATGAAAGCAAGGTAAAATCAATGCTATATTGGGTATAAGAGTAGTGTGTATCTTTTGGTGCTGTTCCTTCACTATTCTGATTGGGTGGAAAGAAGAATTTCACTTTTCATGATCCAACAAAAGTGCCGCTATTCTGGGTGAGGTTTCTCCTCTGAGCAAAACAGTCAGAGCCATGTTTTAGTATAATGAATTCAGCTGTTCATCTGTTTCCTGATGCTCCCCAAGGCCAGTTGTATTGGTGCCTACTACCTCATCTCAAACAGTTCTCTGAAACGGGAACTCTTCCAATTGTTCATTCACGTGCCATAATTTAACTATCACACTAGCTACGATATTTCCATTCCTATGGTCATCTTCAAATGACTGTACAAGTTTGTGTTGTGCTTACGTACTACATTATAACCATACCTGTAATATTTCAGCTAATATTTTTTCTTAACAGTTCAAATGAAATTACCTTTATGCATTCTTATAGAATAAACAGGTAAATCTATAAAATTCTTAAATGCTATATTAGTTTGGCAAGCGTAACTATGTATCCTTAGTAGCAGGGGGAAGCTATGGTAGATTTCTATCAGTTTAATTAAGGCTCCATCAAGGGAATAGTTGTTCTAGCATGAGTGTGGAATGATTTCACACTAGATCTTTGTACAGGAACTTTTTGAAGTAGTGCCCTTCTACAGTGGATTTCTCTTTTTGTGGGTGGTGAAGGGGATCCCTAGGTCCTCATAACAAAGTAGTAGTATTTTATCTCTGGATTTGCCATCTTTATCATGGTAACTGTGAAACATTTTTCCAGCATGGGAAGGCGTTATCTTTCTCTTAGGGAATTGGAAAACATAAGTCCTTAACTGATACATTTTAGCAGCATTTACTTCTACATGTTAAAAGTAAAGCCCAGTAAAAAAATGTGCATGTGGATGGATATGAGTTGTTCTAGGGGATGTACTTAAAAAGCAAAACACCCCTTATTGTTATCATTCATGTGTATTGTGTAGTAAAATTTCACTGTATGGGAACCAGAAGTAGTTTTATGAGGACAAACTTGGATCAGGGTGTACCCCTGCTGCCACCTGAGTGCTGTGGTCCCTGTGCTGGGACACTGTTGCTCATTCTGCTTCTGGCTTCATCACTTCTCAGTATCTCTAATGCCTTTGACGTGCTGCAGAAGCTTCCCTCCCTCCTTTGCCTGCCTCCAGTGAGTGCTCCTTGCTGCCTGCTGGCTAAGGCGCTCTGCAGGGATTTAAAAGTTGTTGGTTCAAAGAACTTTGGCCATGGAGGGTAACATAGTACAGATTTTATCTTCTTTGTAGGTGTTCCTGCTACTGGGCAGCTGTATAAAATATTGTGTTTGGTGGTTCCTTTTGGCCTGTGTTAGCAATATACTGATATCCAGAGTCACAGACTCTCTTGGATGTTAAGGCACCCCTTTGCACCCCTCTGGTCACAGAAGCAATGACAGTGTACCCCAAGATTTTTCATGCTATGTTGCTTTGATTAAGAGGAAATTAAGATAGTTCAGAATATATTGTAGATGCATGCTCTGAGTGTGGAGGAAATTGAGGACCAAATACGTTTTTCTGAATACTAGATGAGAATTTTTTTTTTTGTCAGGAGAGATGCTCATGCCCTCTATACGTATTCCAAGATAAATCTCAGTCTCTTAGCAGTTGATCTCTCACCAAGGGGTTTGTTTGTTTTCTTCAATGAAGAGACCATGAACCAGAAACCCATTAAGTTGCTATATTGTATCTATGACAACTTGAAATAATGAACTATTGGCCTTTTTAAAGTCTTTTAAAATTGTCTTTTAAAGTCAAATACATGACAAACCATATCAAGAGGAAGCAGAATATCACTCTGATAGCTTAGGTTTGCAGCTTTTGCTTAATTAAGACTTTTCTTATGGACATTACTTAAATTGCAGCTGATTCTTTTGGATTTTGTCACTCTGTAAAAAGTGTATGCTATATTTATATTTTATGAACATTTAGAACATAATTTCTCTGGGAAAAATAAAATGCTGATGAATACAATAGATTTCAGAAGAAGGCATTCCAAGTTGCTATTATCTTCTACCATAAGAACCCCAACAAATCAAATTCCCCCTACCCTGTAAAACTCCATCAAGTTCCAGATATTTCATTCACCTTTTGAAGTTATTATAAGTTTGGAAAGTATCTGTGACATATTTTATAGTTGACATAAGGTTGATACTCTTTGTCAGAACACTTTAACATCAGAATGGATATGACGTTAACTGGAGGCCTCCAACAAATAAAATTTGCTAATTTACTTAACTGTTCCAAAAAACATTACCCTGTGCTTTTCTACTTCTATGCTTAATTGCAAAATTAAAGCATAAGAATTAATGTTACCTAGCAGTTATTGAACTTTATGGAAAGTTATATTATTCTTTAAATTCTTTGTTCAAGATAATTATTTTTTACATGAGTAAACCCATTCATTTTTCATGTGTCACATGTGATATTTGAGATTTATTCTTCTAAAAAAGTTCTTATAGGCAGGTTTGGGGTTTTTTTTGGTGTTATGCTGTTCTTTTTCTGAAGAAAAGTTCCAAATGTAAAGCCAATTTTCTAATATTTTTATTTCTAATTTATGTTTTTTGCAAACCTATTGACTATAGCTTTAAGAGCTCCTAATTAAACGCATAAGTGCACAACAAGGGATGGTTATGTACAAACCAGTTTTTGAATAGCAGTTTTGACTCCACTTTGTCTGTGTGTCTGCTGGTATTTGAGACTGACTAGATAGCTTTCTTAGGTTGAAAAAACACTGCTTGATTTCACTGTGTTTTTTCTTTGTCTGACTCTAAGGAAGCTCATGTTACTTGTAATGTATTTTCCTTAATGGTTTGCCAGACGAATCAATTAGTAAGGTTTAGCTCATTCTGGTGCTTCTAGTAAGGAAAATTAAAGAAAGAAACACGTCTGCAGATTGTGTAATGGAAGAATTTTGAGTGGCATAGAGATGTGGGCTCTCACCACTCACATGTACATTCTGGAAAACGCAGATTTGTTGAAATGAAAGTACAAACATGTTAGTTCTAATAGAAAGCTTATGAGGAAATAATTTACATTTTTCAGAATTCTAAAGAAAATAATAAAAGTATGAAGCAGTAAAATGAAAAACATACAAAAATGTCCCCAGTTTTCATACGCCTATAAAGTTCTTTTTAATACTGGTTACAAATAAAAACTAAATTTCAGAATACTGGAATACTTGGGTTTCTTGGGAAAGTCTACTTTCCATTTTCTTCTAAGAAACTAGTTGATTGGTTTTGCATAGTTTTAAAAAGTACTTGTTTATTGAATCCGAAAAGTGTGCTAGCTGATCTTTTCTAGACATTATGCACTTGCAAATTAGTGTAGCTATGTGGCCTCTCGAATGGCATGCATTCATTTTTCCACATTTTAGGCTGTGATTCCCAATCACTGTAGACCAGAGGAGGTTTATCAATGTTGCTGTGTGAAGAGATCTGCTTTCCCTCAGCCTGGACTGCCTAACCCTACCTCGGTAGTCATCACTCTTTGCTACAACGTGAAAGTTCACACAGGTAGACAGGATAACTTGATTTTAGCAAAAGCTGTCAATTTGTGGTTTGGGTTGGTTAATTTTTTTGTTTATTTGGTTGGTTTGGTTTTGGGTTTTTTTCTGGTTAATTTTGTACTAGTTTGGTTAGTCATTGCTTTACCTCTTGAAGAGTCTTTGTACTCTCTGACCTGTGTTCATCCTTGTGCCTCTAAAGTTTTCTTCTGCATTTTCTTTGTGTTTCTCCTGGCTTTAGTCTGTCCATTTATCCATGGTGAAAATGTAGCCATCTATGTAGCCCTGTGACCTTTTCCTGCTGATAATGTATCCAGTATTTATTGAGTGTTTGTATCACATGAGAAGATGACTGTGCCTAAAGAATTTGAGTTGATGCATTTTTAATTACCCTTTGCTTTCCTCTTTGTTCTTTTTACAAATCTCTGCAGCACCACCAATCCCCCTTCCCCAAATTAAAAATCCATACATATTAAAATTTCCTCAGCTGCTGCCATGCTGAGTGTGCTTAACTTACTTATGAAAATATTTGGTGTCTATTGACTTTGAAATGCTTGGATTTCTTGCAACAAAGTTAGAGTATGTATGTGACAGTCGTTTAAGCAGAAGCATTGCAGGATTGTTTGCTGGAAAGACGTGCCAGGGACTTGGATGAATTTCACTCTCAGGTACATTTGTTAGCTCCTGTAGTAATGTGAACAGCGCCTACACTATTAAGTCCTCAGAACTGCTGCTCACAAAATTACTAAGCCATTAGTCTGTAAAACAATGTGACATTGATAGTAAAGGAAAAAGAATAATGTACTGGTATTTATGACTGCTTTTTGTCATTGATACAATATCCTTGAGAGACCTCCTGCTGCCATTTTTCTTGCAGTACAACATTGAGTCGTTTTTTACTGATCTTGGGTGCACTGGATTTTCTCCAGATCTTTCATGTCACTGTCAGTTAAATTGAACAGTATTAAAATTTATGTTCTCCAGCCTACAGAAGTTGCAGTCTTGGAGGCTTTCCCAGAGTGAATCTGAAGACTTTAAAAATGTTGATAGCTACCTATTTGTTAAATCTCTTTATTTTGTCTAATTTAAAATTTTTGAAGTAATTTTGTGTTCTTCTCCTATTGGATATTTTATGATACAGCTTTTAATTGGCTAGTTTTGGCAGTGGATCAATCTATGCTATCAACACAGTTTTTTAGGTATGGCTTTAGTGGGTTTTTTTTGGTCATTGTACAGTATTGTAAGGAACCTATCATGGGCTCATGAGAACTATTGGGCTGGTCAGCGAGCTAGACTGAAACCAGAATCGCAGCCATCAGTACTGTAACACCTTAAAGTGAAAACTTATGGCCATCCTTGTAGAAATGTGCCTCAATTTCACGTGTTTTATGTCTTATATGGACATATTTATGGTTTTAAAATGTTTTTCTGAATGTAGTCAATGGCCACGTTCAAATAGGCTTTAGACAAACCAGGCTGTTACAGAACAATTAATAGAAGCGATTCTACCAGAATTTTTTTCTCATTGAGTACTTCATTATCTTTGCCTGTGAAAAGTTTTTATAAATTGTATAGCAAAGGCACAGGGCAGGATATGCATTCTATGAATGTGGGAATTTTTTAAAAACATTTCCTGAGTTCTGCACAAATACAAGCCCTCGGTTTTCATCTCTCATTTTCCTTTTACTTTTGCTCTTTCCAACTCTTCTCTCCCCTCCCCCATTCCATTCTTTTCTAAGGATGCTTTTTGGAGGTGAACACGTGTTTGTGAGCTACACTGTCTCCAAAACAAACAAAAGAGGGTGGGGAGATGATGGAGGGGAGGAGGACAGGGAAAAGATGCAGCTGCTAATTTTTGATTTTTGAAACTAGCCTTGAATTCTTGGCATTTGCTTAAGCTTTATAATAAAAACTAGGGGCATGACTGAAACACTGCGTCTTTGTTCTACTGTGGTTGCCAACAAGAAATTCTTAAAATAGTAACAAATAGATTATTTGAATTCTTGTCTAAAATAGTATTGATGGAAGATGTTTTGCCAGATGAGATTGCATGCGTAGAGCATTGCCACAGCAGTGAAAGCTTTTGGAAAAGCAGCCAACGCCATATGTTGTTTTTTATTCTGTGGTGCCAACATCCAAGTCAGTAGAAGGTATTTTCATTTATTTCACCTGCCAGAAAGTAGAAATCCCTGTAGCATTTCTTCCTGTAAATCTATTGAACCTGCTCAAGCTGTGTGCTCTCAAAGCAAGAAGTTCAACAGCATCCCAGCATTAGGAAGAGCATTGCCAGCAGGTCAAAGGGTGATCCTGCCCATCTGCCCAGCCCTGGTGAGACACATCTTGAGTACTGGGCCCAGTTTTGTACTCCCCAGTGCAAGAGACATCCGGACATAGTAGAGTGAGTCCAGTGAAGGGCCATAAAGATGATTGGGACTGGATTATTCAGCCTGAAGAAAAGAAAGAATCATGGGGGGGTCTTACCTGTTTGTATAAGTATCTTCTGGAGGGGGAAGTAAAACAGATGGAGCCAGTTCAAGTCCCTCTTGGCTGCTCCCAGCAAGAGGACAAAATGCATTGGGTGCAAACTGAAACACAGGGATTTCTACCTGAACATAGAAAGACACCTGAACTCTGGCACAGACTGCACAGAGAGGGTCTGGAGTTTCTTTCTGTCCTTGGAGGGACTCAAAGCTGGCAGACCAGGACCCTGAGAAACCCACTGCAGCTTGAGCAGAGGGTTGCTTTGGTGGCAGTCTCTAGAGGTGCCTGACATCCTCAGTGAATCTGCAATCCTTGTGTGCCTCTGCTTTGGTGTCTAGCGGAAAAATTGGAGTATGTCAGATACCACTAAACAAGTTGTATGCTCTCACATATTTTTCTGAGTGGTAATATTACTGAAACAATATTATTAACACTATTAGAGGAAAAAGTTGTGGTTGCGGAACAAAGCTTGAAACAATGTGTGGAATGAGATGTGTTTGGGGCTTTGTTGCATAACCCTTCACATGTTAGTGAGCTCTTACCCACATAAGTAGTCTCGCTGACGTCAATAGGACTACTCCTGTAAGTGTTCACCAGAGCAAATAAGGGTTGCACAATGTCCTTGTCTGTAATGTAGAAGTGTATGTAACACAGCATTTAATTATCACTTCAAACCTCCTTTACTTCAGCAGCATATTCTTTTAAATATCTCAATTATGCTGCTTTTCCTAGGCTGTGCTTTAGTGACATAGAGACATCATTACATCCGTCACCATACAATTGATCAGAGATAGCATCTCTGAAAAATCATCTTTCCTTCTGTTCATTTATACAGCTGAAAAAAAGAAAATAATTCTCTTCCTTGATAGTGTTTTAAGTAAATTGGAGTTTCTAACTTTTTTCTGACAGTTTGATGGAGTTAGTGCTTTACTTTCAGTGCTTAATTAGTCTGAAGGTAGGATTTCTATTCCCCACAAAAGAATTTAATAGGTGTTTTTTTTATTATTTTAAATGTCAGTCAAAGTTCAGTCTTGTATAAAGAGGCATCTTGTATCTATATTTTATAGCAATACAAAATGTAGAGTAAAAAGCAGTTTCCAAGATCATTTTCATGATGCCAACTTTTTGTATTTCAACTTTATTGTGAAATTATCTGCTTTGTAGCTTTTTTGGTGGTGTTGAGGGAAGGCTATGATGCACCCTCTAACATTCAAGTGATAAAGCTGGAGTCTCTGTCACAAAAACTTGATTTTTTGGAAGGCTTTTAGAAGCTTTTATATTTTAGAGTTATTTTCTTGTTTTAGGTATTGAAATTTTTGTAAGGGTGCTTGAATTAGGCTAGAGAGTTTTCTGGAACTACTGTAGGAATAGTTGAATATTTGCATATGGATACTTGGAGTTAAATATCTTTGGAATTGTGAAATGGTGTAAGAATACAGTGTTATAATTTAGAAAAATGAGCCTGTTCCACTGTGTAAAGAGGATAGATGTTATTCATTCGGACCAGTGGTACCTTTACAAAGAGTTGATTTGTAATGCTGAAAAGTATTTCAAGATAATCATTAAAGTATGAAAGAAAAAAAAATTCTGGAAAATAAAGCAAGAAAAATTGATACTGCAATTAGAATGGGATTTTAAAATTTTATTTATTTCTTTAATAGGTGCACCCATTTTATACCTATTAGTAACCTGAAGAGACTAATTGGAAAATGGAATAAACTCTTTTACAGCTTAGTCTTTTATTTAAAATCAGATGTCTTTTTAAAAAAAGAACTGCACCAGCTCAGCCTTCACTCTATTAGGCTTTATGTACATTTAGCAGACGACACCCTTTGTGTTAATATGTCAGGATCTTGGCAGCACTTTCTATCTGTCTTTAAACAAATTAACCTGTAAATATCATGGCCAACCTTTAGATCAATTAAGAATAGCAGTTTGCAACCTGCTTCTTGCATCCCATCTAAATTTTTCTGTTCATCAGGTTTGTGCGTAGCAATCTTTTTGGACTTCGGCAAAGCTTTTAATACTGACTCTTACAGATCCTTCTGGACAAAATGTCCAGCACACAGCTGGATAAACACATCATGGGATGGGTGAGCACCTGGCTCACAGGTCAGGCACAAAGGGTTACAGTGAATGAGGTGACATCAGGCTGGGGACCTGTCACTAGTGGGGTTCCACAGGGCTCCATCCTCACCCCTGTGCTCTTCAACATCTTCATAAATGACTTGGACTGGAAGGAGTTACAGAACATATGAAATTCAATATTGAGACTAATTTGTATATTTTTCTAAATGTTTTATTTTAGCCATGATGTCTAGAAGAGTGCTGGGCTAGCATGGTTTGTTTTTGAAGTGGTTCCTTCCCGTGAGCCAGATCAAACCTTTCTGGATGTGCTTGTGTTATATTTCTTCTAGTAGTACTTTTTAGTGGCTGATTTCTCTGGGTTTTGTACCTTCTAATTTTGTGAAGGATGTTGACTGTGTTCGCTTTAAGCACCCTAAGAGTTTAAGTTTGGAGGGGATCAGAAAAGAATGACAAATCCTTGTCTGTGGTGCTGCAGATAGGGTCCTAGTATCACCAAAGTAGAGACTCTCAGGTGTCTAGTCTTGTTGCTAAGTATGTGCTAACTGACTGTGTCTAGGTGTTATTTCAGAAGAGTCCTGTGCTCTGGGAAAGTGTCCTAACATGTCTGCTAATCTAAGTGTTAAGATGAAGTGGGATGCTCCTTTCAGAGGGAAGAATGTTCTCTGTCTCCAATTTAGTGAAATAACAGAATGAGACTTGGCACAGGCATGTAGTATCCTTCAAAGGTTTCATCATAGTGGATCTTGTTTGTGGAATAATTTAAGGTGCAGGCTATAAACAAGACTGCACATTCATATTGGTATTATGAAGGATTTACAGAACTTTATTCACAAAAGTTTAAGTAATAAATCAGTAGTAAAACGCTGGTAATAAAATGAATGGGACTACTTTTAAGCCGGAAGAGTTCACTCAAAAAGCGAGCTACTACAGGATTAGCTGTCAGGTGGGAGGAAGACATTTCATCAGCCAGAAGGTGTTACTGGAGAAGACATCAATCAAGAACTTGGTCCCAACACCTGTTCTCAAGGGAAGAGTGAAGGCATTCTAACCTTGTTTAATCATTAGATTTTTAAGTAGTTTAATCTGAAGCTGTATATACTCTTAAAAGAGATTAATTATGTGCATGTTCTGAGGGACTTTGCATTTTTCATGATTTATTAATGTATTTTAGTATTTATTTAGTCTTTATTTAGTATTTATTTAGTCTTTATTATATATGCATTACTCTTCAGGTATATTTTGGGCAGGAGCAAGGTACCCTGGCTCCGTGTCCTGCACAAGAGAAAGAAAAAGGCAAATAATTATACTGAGATGTTCTTATACATTTACAAGTACATTTTAACCTACTTCAGTATAATGCTTTACTTATAATTATGTTAATAATTATTTTTATCAGTAACCTTAAGATGATACATGACTCTCTCAAGCAAATGCTTGAAATTATTTGATTACAATTTGCAAGTCCTGGGGCATGTCTGTAGTCCTTTTGTTAGCTTTTTGCAGACTGTTAATTAAATTTCCAAATTTGGTTCCATCATGCACCTGGAAGGAGAATAAAGCTTTTTACAGACCTCTCAGAGTTACTCCAATGCACTAATGAGAACTGGAGAAAAGCTACTCTCAAACCAGGAATGTAAGACAGTTTTTAAAAGCCCCACACATCAGCTAATGGATGATATTACAGCATAACAGTATACGTACAGGACTGTGCCATTCAGACAACTTGAAGTGTCTTTTGAAACCCCATGAAAAATGAATATTCAAATTGAGAATACGTTGACTCCATTAGGCATACATATAATTCCTATGGAAGGATTATAGGCCTTTTAGCTCTAGCTGATGCAAACTGATTTCATCAAGAGTTTTATATAATTTTTTTGCTTTTTAAGTTAATACTGAATCAGGGCTCAGAGCTGCCAGTACTGTGCAGTTCTTGAATGTTAGATTTTGGGAGACATAAGCAGCTGGGTATCTGCAGATGTCTAGGGCTCAGGCTTGCAAGATGCTGATAATATCAGAAAAACCACCATGAAAGTTTGTGGAAACTAAAGGCCTTATGTCCATGCCTTGCTCAGCATCTGGCGTGTTCAAGTGTATCCATGGCTTTTTCACAAGGAATATGGGATTTGAATTACAGGATACAGGTTGTTGATATTCTTTCTGTATGAGCACATTCCAGATCTGTTTAGCTGAGCTGCTCTTCATTTTTGCTTTCTAAATCTTCAGCAGTGCTGCTGACATTCTGGCTGAGATATCACATGGCTACTGCTGTCATTTACACGTATACAGAGCCTGCAGGTTTATGCAGTTACTGGAGGCTTGTCTAATTAAACATTCACCTTTGAAGATTTGAAATGGTTAATAGTAAAATTTATTCTCTGTGAAACAAACATAAACCCTTTTAAAACACCTAAATTAGCAGCGAGGTGTTTTCAGGTACTGCATTATTGGTTTTTACTGGTGATGTGCTGGAGCCATGTATTGGGTTTCTTCTAGCAATGAAGGAGAGACTTGGAGGAGGAGGGGCAAAAAAGGTGACTGGAGCTGCTCACAAACAAGTTTGTGAATTGATTTTTCAAGCAAAGAGAAATCAAAGAGGTTTGACCATTCTGATTGCTTCTTGTTAGTGATTATACTTTTTGCCCAACCAGTAATGTCAGGTTTCAGAGGGTTTGGGCACTTGGTCACATTACATTCCTGTGTACTTAAATGGATTAAGATAAAAAGTCTGACTTGAAAAGGGTATTTCAAAACTGACTGTGCCTGTGGTTTTGAATCCTGATGCTTTGAACAAAGAAGGGATTGATTTAATGGGATTAATGCTTAATCCAAATGAAGCAATGTACACACATGCTTTGAATGCTTTTGAGAATAACTACAAATATCACTTATAAAGCTCTGTAGAAAAATACAGAGAGGTGATCTTTGTGTAAGTAAGAGATGGGACAAGACTGCTTTAGATAAAGGAGTACATAGGCAAAGCTGTGTTCAAATTAGGTCTTCTGGATGACTTTCAGATATTTCAAGTCTTTTTTCATACAAGTATGATATTTATTTTCAAATGCTGATTTTGAGAAAGTGTGAAACTTCTCTCTTCATAATTTTGTTATTTCAGATAAGAAAAAATATTTTCAACTTAGGCATTTTTAGCTACTTGGAGAATAGAAGACTTTGCCTATATTTGTTGTGACTCTGCGGCCCCTCTAATTTCAGGGAACAATTGCTTATTAAACCAAACAAGTTAATTAGTGTATTTTTTGTTTGAATTACTTTGTTGCTGTTGTTGTTAAAAGATGCAACATTGACAGCATTTCAAGTTATTTCCTTTCATGTTTATTAGTAAAAGCCTTCTTGATATGTGAAATCCACCTGATTTCTTACAATGACCAATGTACACCCTCACAATGTGTTTTCAAACCACTGGATCCTGTCTAAATGGGCAAAAGCTGTGTCAAGGGCAAGGGTTTGGAGGGAAGCAGTGACTGCAGTCTTTCAGAGATTAGCTGCTCTAGGATAAAATGCTGACCCTTTGTAAGTATTAGGCTGGCTCATCAGTTTTTACCCATTCTTTCCTGACTCCCCATATGCCCCCCAGACTGGGAACCAGAAAGTTTAGGTGAAAATTAAAATTCTTGCCCAATCATGAGGTTTGATTAAGCTAGTGGTTTTAGAAAAAAGACCAAATATCAAAAGACTAATGGAAAAATTGCAAGAATTGCTAATGACGTGTGTGACTCATGTTGCTAAATGGAGCAGATTTTTAAACATAGCTCTAGGCTTCAATTCTTTCAGCTCATTCACAGTCAGTTCTGCTTTATACTGAGCTCAGTGAAACTATTCTCAGAGGAGAGTGCAGTGTGACATGGATTAAGAGTCAGAGAGTGGAGCCATTATTCGATTCAGTACTACACAGGTTATCTAATATCTAAGAAATGTTTTAAATATTTTAAGCAGAATAAAAAGCTGAAAGCAAAAATAAGACTGTCTAGTGATTTTTGACTTTATGCATTTTTTTTTCTTTAAAGGAAGGCTGTTGAAGACTGCCTCAAAGGCAAGGAATATAATTACTGATAATTGATGTTTGAAGGTTTTTGTTTCTTGTTTTATTTTTAAACTCAGCTCTGCTATATCTGAGTTAGTAAACAGTATGAAGGAGCATTCTTATGTACTAGAATTGGATTTTTGTCTGGAATGGTTTTGGCATTGCGTTTTCCAAGCCAGCTGGTGACGTCCTGGGCAGGTCTCGAATGTTGCTCTGGAATAGGGTCAGGTCAGGGATGGTTCCCAGCAGGCAGTCAAGCTTTCAGTTTTCCCTCAGCTTCATTGTTAGAGATCAAGAAAGCTTAATAGTAAGGATGAAGGAGTTATAAACCACTTGATTTCAGGTCAGTGAACAGCCCTAGACATATTCACTTAACTGATGTAGACAAGCCTACAGTGCTTTCTTGTAATACCCTTATAATTTAGAGTAAAACTCCCTGTAAAATGAGCTTTAGGATGCTAAAGTGGGATAATTTGTCACCTCTGCCCAAAGACCATTTTCTTCCTTGAGATAGAAGTCCTAGTGTTTTATGCTTATATTTTAAAGTGTTGATATTCAGTTATTTACCAAAGAGCATTTTTCTGACACCTTAAGAGGACAGCAGCATATACTACTGCAACAGTGTTTACAGTTTCTTTCTCTCCTAAAACCAAACATAGACATTAAGAGAATGGTGGTAATCAACAGGTTGAATATTGATGATATTTATTAGAGGAATCTTTATATTCTATAAACTTTGTCCATTGTTATGCTTTATTCCTTCCTGTTCATTCAAATGCACATTTTGTTTGGAAATATCTTCACACCCTTGAGGCTTCTTGAAGAATGTTTTTGTCAGTAACTGTAAAATGATCTACTAGTATAGTACTCTGTACTGTAACAACTGTTTCCTAATTTTCTCTTATTGTAATTAGCATTTTTTTTTAGTGCTACAGATGTTGACTAATGAAGCTGTTGGTTTACTTTCACTGGATAGTGGGAGATTGCTCTGTGAAAGGAGTTGATCTTTTTTAGGGTTCTAATTTATGTTATCTTTAATGAAATGTAGGAGTTGTTGCAATGGAAGCTTTGCTGGTAGATCAAAAGGAGAAACTAGGCTTGAGCGGCCCAGGCAATTGCCATTAAACAGCCTCCAATATTAACACTGGCTTTGTTTGAGACCTTGCAGGTATTTTTGAAGGTGGTGGTTCTGGGGGTTTTGGGGTTTTTTTGGCTTTTAGAAATACTAAAAAAGCAGTCAATGTTTTAGTTATGGTTTTGAAACCCCAATGATTTAGTCTTGGTACCCTATTGAAATAAAAAGTAAATATAGTTTCCTGTGTTGATTCATAATCTAAATGAATAAGTATTCCTCTTTAAACAGCTCTATTGAACTAGCTGAATTATCTTCATGTGAAGGTTTCTTTATTCTTTGCCATCAGTGAAATGAAACATGTTTATAAAGTATTAGTCATAGAAAAGATAGTTATTTGTTGAACCAGACTATCATAAGGGTTTTGGCTTTCTAGTTTAAGTTGTAATAACTGGACTGTGATACTTGGTAGCAATATCTGTACTTTCTATTGTTAGTTTAGTAAAATAAAAGAGGAAAAAAAAATCCACACATAATTTGGCTTCAACCGTATATATTTCTGCTATTAATTCCAGTGAAAAAGAAACTATAGTTTGGGTAGGGAAAAAAACTCCAACAGTGACACCAAACCACTTGCACATGCTGAATTGAAAGCCAAGGAGTTATTTTAAAAACCAAACCCTTGAACACCACCACTTAAAAAACCAAACCCAAAGCACAACCCCAAAATTTTAATGGGCTGGCATGAGCTATGCCAAATGAGAAGCACAGCTTGAGCCTCAGGCATATGCAAAGTAGAACAGGGCTATGTTTTTTCATACAGTGCACCAACACATAAGTTTCTAGGAATACTACAAGTAAATACAATTGCTTTTCTATCATTTTGTTTACCCTTCTTACTCTTAACGTATGGGAGAATAGATTGTGGAAGATTAGGAATGGGGATGCTGCGAGCCTCATCCCTAATGGGATGCAGCTGTATGAGACAAGTGAACAGCATTGAAGGAGAAGAAACCTGGAATGCTGATGTGCATTGACCAATCACAAAAGAGTAAAAGGGCATGCAGGTGTTATGCATGCGAGAAAGAAAGGTATAAAGAGTTAGGAGGACAGAGAAGAAAAGAGAGAAGAGTGAGTTTGCTGGCTTTGCTGTGAGGAGGGAGGGTCAGCTGGTCATGTAGAAGGAAGAGGGAAGGAATCAGTGTTGTGTGGAGCTGCCCAGGAAGTTTACAGAGAAAAGGTATGCAGGTTTTTTCTATAGGATAATAAACTAATGGTGTCAGTCAGAGACCACTGTCCAGAGGTGCCAAGAACTGACGTCAACATGAACATCCTGGGATGAATGTTCTGCTAGAAAGGTCGTTTCCTCTGCCAGTTTCCTCTGCTGATCAAGGAATTGCATCTTGGATGATATTAGGAGGAAAGGCTGTCTTCTGCACTCTGCTTTGCATTGAACTTTGCCAGTTTTACATTGTCCTACCCTTTAATAAATGAGATACACAAAAACCACCCACAATAATGTGAACAACTTGCGTAAAGTCCAATATTTATTGGAAACTTGTATTTCTACTTACTGTTAGAGTAGCCTAGAAATGAAAAGTATTAAATCAAACCTCACTTGATTAAAGTTTTCCATGCATATGAATAAACTTTTAAAAGCAGATGGTACTGCCATCTTTGAGATCTACACAAAAAGCAGATGGTACTGCCAATTGAGATCTACACAACCTAACTGGGTGTGCTAGTCAGGAAGTGAGGAGCTGCTGGGCTGCCACAAGTGGTGGGCAGCTGGAGCTGTTTCTTTGCCTATGGTTTGTTCATAGGAGAATGAAAAAAGGAAGAGGTTATTTGATATGTGTGTGTCCTTCATTATTTAATCACAAATTCAGGACAAATAGTTAATGTGTGTGACAGCAAGTTGTATGAGATAGTGGCACTGAAATGTGAGTCAATCATTTTAAAATAGGAATACAAGAGAGAGAGGTGGTTTGGTGTACATGTTTTTAATTAAACAGGGTCTATGTATGGAGCGCAAAGTCCACTTCATAAACAGAATGACTGGACACCCAAATCAAATGCCAGAATCCTCCTTTAATTATTCCAGAGGAATTATTCCCATCTCTTTGTACTTTCTGGCCTGCTGAATGCTAGGCTGTTGGCCAGATTTCAGCTGTCCTGAGTGATGGTCCCTCTTTGTAATTGTCACAGCTCTGTCAGAGGGCAGATGAGTTCCAGATACAAGAGGTGGTGCCTTCTGGGGATGCATGAAATGAAGTGAGGGGAGCTTTTGTTTGGGCTGCTTGGGAGGAAATGTACAGACCAACACGGTTAAGAATGTGTGCACTGCTGCCTTTTCCTTTGCTAGGCACTGTTGATGTATACGTTTGATGCTCCACACAAGAAATGATGAACAAGAATGAGACAAGTCCTGGCATTACTGGAGGTCGTGGGAAGAAGTAGTAGAGGGGAAATATTTCTGATGTGAATGGATGTAGAAACGTTTACTGCCCCAAATACTTAAGACCAATCCATTAGTAACAGAAAAATTAATAACCAGCATTGACTTATGTTTGTTGATAATTCTGTAAATGGCACCTGGTTGGCATGATAAACTTCTGTTTCCTGAGTGTGGGTGTGAGTCTTATTGTCCTTTTTTTTTTAAGTGTTAGTAATCATTACCTCTAAATAATCAAATTTTTTTTAATGCATTTTTCAGAATTAAGGGATTACAATGCTTCAATAGAGAAGTCAATAATATTTAACAAAAATACACGTACTAAAAAGTTTTCAGGAGCATGTGAATGCTCAAGAGGGCAAGTGTGTGCATGCTGTTATGCAATAACTTTATTCTAATGCACATCTTGCAGTCAAGAAGGCTTTACATATGCCATAGGATAATTGCATCTGCACAGCTATATAATGCTTAGATTCAGGCATATTTACAACACTTTTTAGCCTTAGTGTACATAAAACAACAAACAATTAAAATTTATTTGGAAAGGCTTGTATTTCTATGTTTTGTGAAGTCACAGTGTGTTATTGTTAGTTTTGGTTGTGGAGTTTGTGTGTGTGTTTGCAGGGTGTGTTTTTTGATACAGCAGGCTAACAACTGGGAGCCGACCAATAAGTTGGCCTTAATCTATGTAGAAAATAGGTTTAAGTTCCTCCTTTTTAACTCTGCAAACAGTTGTAAATCCTGTTCTTCTTGCTCCCATCTATAAATCCCACATTGAGAAAGAACATCTGTGCAGATACCTTTAGTGAAATAAAAAAGGGTGATTTAAAGACTGTTTAGGATTTCTTATATCAGCTCCATGAATCACTTTTCTGTATAAGGTTAAAGCAGAGCTTTTACCTTTAGGTTGCTGAAGTTGCATAATATCTGGATATTAAACTTGATACCTGTAGACTGAAGTCTTATTTCAAATTGACATTTTATTGAATTCTGATGTGTGTTTTACAAAACCCACAGCGTGTAAATGTTTGGATCAAGAAAGAAAGGTTATTTTCACTGAAGAAGCAAATCAATCCTTTCAGAATTCCAGGTGCTAATTTTACAATCTTTTCAGCTCCTAGTTTTTTAGTAGAAGCAAGAAAGTGTTTCTTTGCAGTCTAAGGACAACTTGGAAGTAGTAGACATTTTAGAACAAGTCTGTTTTGATAATGTTTCATGTAGAACTTAAAAGGAAGATAAATTTTGATTACATTCTGATGGCTAAATTTTTAAAATGTTTAAAATCTTTTGAATGATTCTTAAAACATGTTTCCTTTTCAAATTTTCTCAGTATGAAATTAGAAATACTTTTTCAATGTACTACATTTTTCTCATTTATACCAATTACAGAATTATATTAATGAGTGTGATTTTTTCAGAACAAGGTGATCCCTGATTTGGCTTTAAAATCATCTTGTTCAATTCACACTTCTACTTCTTTTAGCTGCATTATAATCTAACTCTATAAGTTATCACCTGAGGTTAAACAGACAAAGTAGTGGGGTTTTGCCCCACTTGCTGATTATCTACTTGTCTGTTGATTTAGGATAAACCTTTTCTTTACTAATGAAAATCAGGATGCTCAATTATCTCTTATTCAAGTGAATCATGTATGGGTAATTGCCTTGAGTGGCAATGTTGTTCTTTGAGGCTGAGATATCCAACAGGAGCTGCCACCTCTGGATTAAAAGCAAGGGTAGTTTAAACCAGTTTTAAGCTGTTGGGGGCCAATGTGGATGAGTGATGTGGTGCAGTTGTTGTGAGGAAAGTGGTATAGGTGGTTGATGCACTGCAGGTGAGAGCTGTTAGTTTGTCTTCTGGTATTGCTTCCTGAAGACTTTCACAGTAAACATTTGTAAGAGACCTTAAATATTACCATCATTGACTAGCATTGAAATTGCTCTACGCCTCTGTTCATCACATTCTGATACTGTGCAAAGCACAAAATAGGAGAATTGATCTCACTTTAAAGCATGAATACTCTCTGAAAGAGGTCAGTGTTGTTCAGAGGGGACTTTGTTTTCCCTGAACAGGACAAACAGGCTGCTTTCTGTGGAGAATTTATTATATTTAAATATACAAAACACAAGAGAATATTTGTAGTCATTAGAGTGGATGTTATTCCTCTTCCCCTCATATATCATGAAGGCTTTTGCACTGGGGTGCCTGTTCCCTCTATGGTAGCCTGGAGCTAAGTCCCTCAGGGCAGGCACTTTTTACTGCTATTGGACAGTCTCAGCTCTGCTGGGTTCACCTCCCTGTGGCCAGTCATTTTGTTTGGGGGATTTGCAAAGTGTATAATCAGATTGTAACTTTGTGAATTTGAAAAATTATTTATGAATGTCTGGGATCTGAGATTCTGAATATTTCTTCTTTTTCTGAAATATTTACTGGAGTTTTCTTTTTGTCCCAGCTATTGTAAATACCTTTTATCTGCAATTATTTTCATTTTGGTAACTAAGTTACTAAAGCAATGGAAGCATGCCTGTGAAAACAGTTTATACATCAAAAGTAACTTAAATAATTCTAGGATTCGAAAATTACATATCATTTTGGTATTACATAATAGCTCGTGTTGATTTTGCTGCCATTTGCAATGAGAATACTGAATTTGGTGCTCTGTGAGACATCCCAGTTCACTTTCTTCTATCTCCTTCTAACCATTTTCTTTATCAATATATCATCTTGCATATCCTGGAAATAATTTTGTAGTCACAATCATAGTCATGAATTCCTGCCTGGATGTTTCTCCTGGGTAATGTTTGTGTACTCCTTTAGGGGACTTTTTGTACACAATATCTTGTATGGCTACACTTTGCTTCTACTATTTTCCATACTACATCTCATTTTTTTGACAGGATATTGCTCTCTCTGCTCTATTTAAATAGTCATATATTCAATCAGTGTGTTAAACAAAGGGATATTGATACTTGCTGGTCTCCAGGTATTTTTTTTTTAATATGAGGGAGTTCATACCAATAATGTAATCAATTAATGTTCTCTCTTTCAGGCTTAACAGATGAAAAAGTGAAGGCATATCTTTCTCTTCACCCCCAGGTACTGGATGAGTTTGTGTCAGAAAGTGTAAGTGCAGAAACTGTGGAAAAATGGCTAAAAAGGAAAAATAACAGACAAGAAGGTAAGCGTTTTTTTATTTGTGAAAAATATTTAGCTTTGAACAACTCAGTTTTTTTCAGATTTAAAAAGGAAACCTGGTTTTGGTATAACTTGACTATTATAATTTTTGTGTTTAGGTTCTACCATTTTTTCGAAGACAAAATAGGCTAACAACTTTTAAAATATTTTGAGCCTTTTGGTATTTTTATTTTTGAAATGTACTGGTATTAATATTGGAAGTTTAGTTTACCTATTTTGAATTGCAAATACTGTCCATCAACCTGTAGTGTCTGTTTTGAGAACATAATTTGGTTTTCTTGGATCTGAAATTACTAAGTTTTGAATTAGAACTATCTAATATGCCTCAGTAAATTACTGGATATAGCATCTCAAAAGTTCCTACTTGCAACATGTGATAAGTCAATTTTAGATAAGAGTGTTGACATAGATATTATAACCCCGTGTGTCAAATTCTGGAGGTATTTCTGTTGGGTTGCTTTAGGTAAAATGCCTTGCTAAATAGACCCAGAAAACTTTCTTCTGAGCCAGCCTGAGTTGACAATGATGATAAATTTTGTAATGATCTTAAGTTTTGTGGGATGGTCTGCAGACATAACATTCATGCAATTCTAAAAATGATCTGTAATGTACCAGGTAAAATGCAAAGGAGGAAATTACCAAGAAGGTTAGGGAAGAAACACTGGTTGTGATTTGTGGCTGACTTCTAAGGTGTTTAGGGTTTTAAGTTCTAATGATAATTCGTATTTTAAATATAGGGGATATTGTTACTTCCTAGAAGGTGGTGTTTTCTGCAGGATTATAAACAAAAAGATGGTGGACAAGGGATGGAAAAGGCTACATTGAGCCTGATTTTTGGTGGTAATGAATACATATCATCCTAAGGTGGCAATAAATTTTCGTTGGTTTAAAGAGATTACCTAGCAGCAGAACAGAAGTACATAGCAATAGACTGTTTACTACTTTGTAGTTTGCAAACTACAGCGCTGCAAGAAGCCTGTTGTTATAATCCACAACAGCAATCAGAAAAACAGTGTTATGAATCAAGGGAATAGTTTGTGACAATGCTTTTTGTAAACAGATGATGAAAAATACTTTTGTGTTACCAGAAATTAATACTTCTTGTTTTTATGAGCTATGCTCATTTAAAAATAATAATTTTGTCTAAAGTGCTTGAAATCACTGTAAAAATCATTGTGTGTTTGAAACACAGTTTATAGTCTGGGTCAAGGATCTTTATGCTATTACCAAATAAATACTTTGGAGACTTTTTAGCTTCAAGAATCATATTTTGCTAAGTGGAATTTACTACCAGTTTCTCAAAGTTTCCAGTTTTTTGGGGGAAGCCTGAAAACAAAAGATAAATTTTTGTGGAAGTCCTCATGAAACTTTTTGTAGCAACTGCTAGAGCAAAGTGACTGCTGACCATTATCCTAGAAAAGTTTTAATGTGAGCAGGCACTACAGTGGGATTTGTCTGTTTTTTTCATGCACTTAAAAGTTCTATATTATGGCTAATTTTCCCCAAACTTGCATTGAAAGTGTCAAGCAATAGTTATGCTACTATTAGCATTTAGCTTCACATCTGTTATCATCCTGCAGGTCTTTCTGCCTTCCCTGCTACTTCCCTTTTGCTGACAGTGATCTTTAAGGTGGCTGTAGTTATTACACTAAAGGCAGTCATACAGATGTGGCTTCTTTAGTGCTGGATTTTAGATAAAAATAAGGAGAACCAGATTTAAAACTACACTTGCCAAGTAAAAAAGATTAATTTGAATGTATTTTTTTTTAATAGAATGAAACTGATACTGACAAGCCTTGTCTGTGATTTTTGTGTAGAAAGATAAAGTCTATAGTCATATAAGATATTTTGATAACAACATATCCTAATCTTTCAGAAAGCAGTATTTTTAGGAAAGAAATTTGCTAGATGATTTACTCAGTTCATGTTACGTACGTACAAATTCTACTGCCTGAGTTATGGTGGTAAGAAATGAGGGGGAGAGGATGGAACTAATTCTTTTGGTGTCAGCACGGATCTTTAGTGACTTAAAGTGACTGTGTAGCCTAAGTGACTTTACAACAGTAGGGGTATAATTTTCCCTCTATCCCTTTTGCTTCAGTCTAGTCTACTTTACAAATGCTCACATAATGTGATGTGATACAGCTGAAAAGGAAGCTTTGTTTTTACGAGGAGGTTGCCAGGCAGGCGAAAGGCTGTTTTGAGGTCTCTGGCTTAGTGTCTGTACTCTTACACGTTGGTGACGCAGAACAGTCTTTAACCTATATGCAGAAATCAGTCCTGCCTGATCTACAGGCATCCAGCTGTGTGTATTCTTCAGCCAGAAGTCAATGGGCCTGCAGCCAGGGTAGTTTATCTGAATTTCATTAGCATGAACTGGAATGTCTGATTTGGACTTAAATGAACCTAAATTTATCTGTGACTGAGATTCACTGAATTAATTACTGTAGATGGTTTGGGCTTTTTTAAAACCTAAATTATTAAAAAGGGAGGAAATCACTAAATATTGCAGTGTTTAAAGTATAACTATATCCCAAAATATGAAGAGTTGACTCCTCAGTGTGTTAGATCTTGTATCTATCATGGTAAATGTTAGATTGAAATTTGCTCATGACAAGTTGAAGGTGATGGTGATCCGTCTGGGATTATAAGACTTTTTTTTCTTTAATTTGTTTTTTTCCTTTTCCTGGTATATTGAACAAAACTTGCAAAGATAGCACTGGAAAGGAATGCTGCTCATGCTGACATTTGGGTATTCACTACAACTTTTTCAAGTCTGACTATTATCTACCAATAAATTACATGCTCAAAACACACCCAGGCCTTGTATTGTTGCACACAGAATTTCCAAACTACTTTATTTGTAACACAGAAACACTTGAGTTTTGAATTTTTCCTACCCAGATCATGGCAGAGTTAATCTGGCAGAAGGAGATCTTTTCTTTTCCAGATGCCTAGATATAATACTCATAGAACTCGTGAGACTTCTTCCATTGTCCTCTTTCATATAATTCAGGCTGAAGTGGCACATGATTGTAGCCAGAGCCATGATGTTAGGAAAGCTTAAAACTGCTGCTGGATAGATCCTCATCTCCCAACAAATTTCTCAGAAAAATATTTATAAATTCCAACCTTAATTATATTATTTGAAGCTTCACTACTGCAACAATAGGAGGCTAAGCACGTTGATTATAAGCCAGATGTGCATCTTTTACACTGTTGATACTGAATTTCATAGATGTCTTTCCTAATCTTTTTAATTACCTCTTATAATAAGAAGAAAGGACAAACTGTACTGACAAAGTATTTCTGCATGGAAAGCTGCCTATATCACGTAAGAAACTCATCACTTCCCATGGCCCCCATGTTCATCACAGTGCATGACCATGTGCTTAATTACTGCTGAATCTGGAAACATTAACAGCTTCATACATTACTTTTTTCCCAGCAATATTTGCCAAAAACATGTAAAGCTATGTACAGTGGGAACTTAAAGTGCTTTGCCATCATTAATACAAATATTGTTAAGTAATTAATAAACACAGTTTAATAAAAAATAAATGGAAAGTAGTACATTCAGTACATGATGACACTGATTATACTCAGAAGTTATCATCTTTTAAGTGCAGTTGACTTGCTGCATTTCCAGGAACCTGATATTTCATAATTGACCTGTTTAAAAAAAAAAGGTAAATAGAAATTAGTTGCTTTATATATATTATTGTATACATAATCATTACATCATTGACACGTAATCAAAGTTATGTACAAAAAGTGATTTCTGGTGCTGCATCTTCAGGTTTTAAGATATCAGCATGATGGGCTTTAAAGTTGGCTACAGTCCTGTTAGAGGCAAAGTAGTGAGTTTTTGAGAGGTGTTGATGTGTGGCTCTATTTAGGAAGCAAGTCTGCACTTTGGTATTCCCTAACAATAAAAACCTAAGTACATATTTCTACATTAGATGATAGTTATTCCATTGTTTACTCTTTTAATTGTGTAATTTATTCCTGCTTTTAAAAGGTGGTGTATAGAGGCATTCACCTAAAGTTACTAAGTAAGTGAAAGGATGGCTAACAAACATTTCCATAAGCAAGGATAGTGTATATAAAAAGATACATCTAGGGAGGATATGTGTCAGTATGAGTATGCTAAAGAGATGTCATCTTGCTGCCAGAACTATAAAGGAAAAAATGGATCCTATTCTTGATTTTGTTAGTTTTTGAGGACTGTGCCTTTTTGCATCAACTGAGCAGAGATGCCTGTTCTGTAGTGCAGGGCAGTAGCTGTAGAACTGTAGGTGAAGGATACTCAGAATCTGGAGACTGTCACTGCTGTGATACTCCGCAGCTTGTTGCAATTCTGACTTCTCCCCCGACCTAGGCAAGAGGAACTGATATAGCAGCATGTTAACAACCTCCTTGATTTATAATTAGGGTGCCTTAATATTTCATTGATGCTGCAGACATGCTGTTTTATTCTGATGCATCCCTGCTGTGCTTATGTTTGTGACATCCAAGCAGGCAACAAATACTTGCCAAAAAGCAAGGGTAATTGCGGGAATTATTTGGGCAGTGCTGATGCCATAGTAGTAGCTCTTAATGCTTCTTATTACCAAACCCCACTATTTACATTTTTTGCTGCCTTTGTTGGATTTTTTTTTTTTTAATTTTTCTCAAAATAAGACAGAAAAGTTGTATCTTCCAATTCCAACTGGAATAATTGCTTGCTCTGTTCTTCCTCTTCATTCAGCATTTGCTAATGGCCAGTTAGATACAAAATGTTGGTCTACATGGTCTGGTTGGTCTGAACCAAGGCGACTTATTATACTGACAGTTGCTACTTTCCTGGAATAATATCCAGACTGACAAAATTTGTCTCTATTTTGAATGTATTTATCAGAAAATTCACAGTAATATGTGGGGGCTTGACTATGTGGAATCCATTTCTCTGTGTATTTGGCACAGTCCTCACTTCCATGGAGATAAAACTTATTGGTAGACTTTTGTGTGACATAGTTTGCAGGCTGCCATTTTTCATGTGTCTAAAAAGTTTGTTGGTATCAGTATTTCAGAGGCAGACAGGTGAAGGCACTTCCCAGTTCTGTGGTGGAGCTCTACGTAGGAATGCCATTTTAGTCCAGATAATGCGAATGGAATACATCTGTCAGAGGTACAGAAGAATTTTGGAGCAGGTGTCTAGGGAGACTGTTGTAGTGTGCCATTGCTTTTAAAAACTGTTTTATTGCTGCATCATTTCCTGAAAGACTCAATTTAGTTTCTGAGGTGAAATGGTTTATTTCCTGTGTGATCAGTTCAATGTCTTTTTCATAGTTTTCTCTTAATTAGAGGAGAATCAGCTTATAAGTAGCCTCATTTTGGCTGTGTAAATATTGAGAAGGAGTTGATGAAAAAGTTCTCCCTGTTGTGCTGTCAGTCTGGTTTTTTGGACAGAAAAGGTTAATGGAAAGGATATTTACATTAGATAGAATAGGATTTTTATTAATGTATTGATAGTACAGAAATACTGAGCAGTGGCCTCTTGGTAGATAATATGAGGTCTTGAGTGATGATGAAGTCTTTTCAGTGTGCATTTCAATGTTGAAGCAGTTGCTAATTTTATTCTTTGTTATTTGAATGGCTGTCACTAGCAAACTCCAAACAGTGGTAAATGGCTTAGTATATTTTTTTTCTTCTAAGGTGCTGAACGGTGTGAGAGTTTGATTGTTTTGTTTTTTTGTTTTTTTTTTGAGTGGGTCAGGTGAAGGAGGTGATTTTCGCTTTTTTTTCTGGAGTTCTGCATATTTAGAATTGTTTAGATGGTCGGAGATTTGCAGAGGGTAATCCTTTAATGACGGTATGTTTGGTCTTAGGAGGTAGATGTCACTGCTTGGTCTGGGTTCCCTCTTGAACTAATTATGTTAATCACATTATATCTAGAGCAATTATTCTCAACATGTACTTATACTAATGTTTCTTGTGTCTTTGTTAAGCTTGAATTAGGAGTGTTTATGTTTTTTTCTGTCTACTCAAAATCTCTGTTTTTCCTCACTTTTAAGCCTGGCTTCGCAGAATCATTTTCTGCTCAGTACTGCTAGTTATATTAGAAAATAAACAGATGTTGATTTCTCAATCTTTTGGTAAATTAGGACATGAAGCTTCTTTTACTGTCATACTGGGAAATAGGTTTTTTGCTTTTTCTTGCTATTTCTCTTCAGTTTACATTGTGAACATTTCCAGATGATCAATATCTTTCTAAAGAGTGGGCGGTATGAGAGATAGCATTTAAAGAATGGGTTAATTAACATTATATGCAATACAAAACCATTTCCCTCCTGTGCAAGACAGTGCTCCTGAATGTTTTCTGGCCCTGCTATTCTTGGTTTTCAGATTATTTCTTTCCTGTACACGGATCTTTGTTTTCAGAATAAAAAATCAAGTAAACAAAAGAAAAAAATCTCACTAGTTGGTGGAGAAGATCCATTCTGCTGATGTATGTGGAGACTGAATACCCATGAACACTTTTTAATAATGATTATTAATGTCAATGTCAGCTAACCTGTTTTACCTGTATTGAAAAGGAGGAGGAATGTTCCCATGGTCTGTAAGCTGAGAAAGAAAGAAATAACAAGGGAATAGTCATTAACTTTTATGGGACTGTCAAATCCAAGTATTAATTTGATTAATGGGTGCTGGACAAGGCCCGTGATCAAAGGTTGACCAATAAAGATAAAAAGACAGAATGTAAAATAATTATAAATGTTAGTATTGCTTTTTCTGTCCATTAAATGAGACTTGCAACTTTGAGGAAAGGGAAGTATGCAGTCACACAGTGTGATAGTCTGTTACATCACATGTGCATAAAGAAAGGATATTTATTCATGGATGTTCTGTATGCAAGTAGTGAAAACTTAGTTCAGCAAAGTTCTCAGTGCCTTATCCATGTATAATATACATATAAAAATTCTGCCATCTCTTTGTATCACAGGAAGTACAGGAAGCCCTGAGGATGAATGAAAATTCATCTTTTACGGTGAAGATGTCTAGTTGGATATAAATGTTAATGCCATGCTCTAAATGGGTGATTTTATGTTTCTGTGGGTAGAAGCAATTAATAATATTTGTCTTAACCTCATATTGGCCATTAGTGAAGATTTTCAGCAGAAATTTTACTTCTGAAACTGCTCTCTTTTCTTAAGGCACTGAAAGCAGGTTGTGTACACAGAACAGTAAATCACAGATATAGTATGGGCTTAATAAAGACCAAAAATTTTCAGTGTGTGTTTCTGTAGTGATTTAGCTAATCATGGTGGTGATTCACTTACTTTATCCTTTAGAATGTCTATGATTAGATGGAGTTTTAGGCTAGTTGTCCTGTGTTTGTTTATCAGATCGGATTTACTGCAGCTCATTTTAAGCGTGTGCTTCTCACGGTGAGTCATAGGTACTCCCTTTATTTGTCCTAGTGGTCATTGGTAGATCAAGTTCTTTGTCCAAAAATTACGTCTTCATAATCTTCATCCTGGCAGTGAAATAAATCCTGTCAAATATTTTTCAACTGGACTATAATAATCTGCTTTAGTTTTGGGGTTTTTCCCCATGTTTTATGAATGGAACTTAAATTATATTCCCATGTCATTCAGCAAGAGGAAGGCCTAAGCATGACTTCATTCCCATTGATTTACTTCTATACATTTACTAATTGCTCCTTCAGGAGTTGATACCTGTTTAAGTATGTTGTAGGAGGAATATATGTATTACACATAAATGAACACTGTTGCCTCTGCTTAGCTGATGTAGAGTTTGGTTTGTGTCACAAATAATATTTAAATACTTTGAAGGTATTATTAAGCATGTAGATAGAAATTATTTGGTTCAAAACATGTCCTCACATTGCAGACAATAAAAAATCCAACAACAAGCCAACCCACAAAGCTTAGAGATGAACCGTTTTCAATGACCTTCAAAAATAGAAATATTGGACAGAAATTCCAATATTGGAATTGGTATTGGAGAAAAAGTCCTCCTGAAGATTGAGTTGCGCTAAGAACTTGGAAGTAAACTATGGAATTCCTAGACAATTTTCACTACAGAGGACTTCATTATTCTCAAAGGACTTTTTATTTTCATAAGCTCTCTGAAAAAATGGCTGCATACTAGGGTAGTAAAACTTCAGTTGTACTGAAAATTAAACCCAGATGCATATAAACTGTAAAGAATCTCATAAAGTGTCAGATAAAAATAAGGTTTGGTTAATCTTTGCCTCTGAGGCCTAGTTGCTTGCCATATCACATCTACAAGGCTAAACTGCTTTTTCTTCACACCCAAATATGATGTTGCATCCAGGCTACCATCTGGAGTAGTCCTGGGCAGGTGTTAGTTCTCTCATCTGCTCCCAAATATTGTTTTGGGAAAGTGCAAATTGGCAAGATCCAAGCCATGCTGTGGGTGCAAAGTTAATCAGGTACTGGTGATATTCAAGCCCGATCTACAGCCCTAATTGCTCCATTACTTTAGGTCTAGCCTGAATTAGCTATTGCAGCTCAAGGAGGGATGCTGGGAATACAGTGGGGAAAATCAGCTATTAGAGCTTGGGAACAGATAGAGAGCTTAGCCAAATGTAACCAAACAGGAAGCATCATGAAGTCACTGTGGAAATTTGAGGTTTGATTTGAAGTTCGGGTAATACCTCCTCAGGATACATAAAAGAGCAAAGTTAACTAGATGTGTAGATGTCTCTAATCTGTATTTCTGGAAGTCCAAAGAACAAGCAAGAGAGGAAGTATTTTTTTTTTTTTATAACATAGATCTCTGTTTATGCAATATATGTGACAAGCTAACATTTCTGTCAGCACAGCAGAGGGGGACAATGAATTATTTGACTAGCAGCATGTGAGGCTTGTAAGAATCACTTCACCTGACTTTATCAATGGCAAATAAACCTGGATAACAGTACACTGAGTTTAATTGTGTTTAATTATTTTAATTCTATAGACAATTTGAGCAAAATGTCTGACTGTCAGTTATGGAAGAGGAAGAGATTGTATATGATAATTTTCTCTAGGTCTAAGAGGAATGGATGTTTTTTTTCCCTGTGGAACACTTAAAGCTCAGGTGTAAGGAGGTTTGGCAGGAAATTATAATGGGTTATAAAGCCAGTGTCAGTTGGTGTTGAGACAATAAGTATAAATTTTACTCGAAGGATTTGTCTTGTTTAAGCATAAGGATGGAAAGGCTAAGAAAGAACTAATTGCCTATAATTAGGTTAAAGAATAATTTCTTCTCAAAATAATTATTGTTTCTGTTTATTATAAATTCTATGAAGACATTTACTTAACTGATTATGTGGCATTTGAGGATGCTCAGTTACTATCTACAGATCTTGTTCTTTTGTAGGAGATTTGTTGTTATTATGGAAGGAAGTTAGCAAGGTCTGAATTTCTTGCACTGACTAGTGCATCTAGTTCAGCTAGAAAAACACCCCCAATTCTTACAGTGTTATTAACTCTTTATAAAGCCTTTCTTCCTTATTATCTTTACACTATGATGACTTTTATGATGCTGCCACCAAACACAGAGGGATTCTTTATTCTGCAAAAGACCTGAACTGTAGCAGAAGTTTTATAATTATGACTGTCGTGATGAAGACAGTAGGCAGATTTACCTTTTCCATAACAGAAGAATGAAGGGCACCCTGCAAAACAAATTGGCTACAGATTTGAAACAACAGGATGTCCTTTTCACACAACCCATGCCTAAATTATGATCCCATTAGCATAATATATTTGAGATGTTAAAAATGTAAATGGGTTCAAAGAGTGATTAGACACATTCCAAAGAAGAAATACTTCATCAAGAGCTGTTACATACTATGATCCTGATGCAGCCTCCAGCTGAGAAAATTCATAAGCATCTGATTGCTCTGAAGACACAGTGGAGTAAGTGTACTCTGTACATCTGTAGTCTGTGTTTTCTCTCCTTTTCATACAGTGTAAATTCTTAATATTCTTTTCCTATTTCCTTTCTAAATGAGCTGTTACTAGCCATTGTCATAGGCTACAAACTCGAGTAGATGGACTTTCAGTTTAGCATAATAGGGTCATTATTCTCTGTTGTTATGCTTCTCTGGCCTTTCTGGGATTTATGTACCACCCATTGTTCAAATTGTGCCTCAGATTGTCTTAACTCATTTGAATATGCTGGAAAAGAAACTGGGCTTTTATATTATTACACATTGTTTATGGATCTTCTTAGATAAGCTGCAAGAGGTCTCTTCCGTTATAACAATAAGGCATCTTTGAAACTCTTTGGAGACAGTACCTTTTTCAGACTTATGTTAGCTGTAGTACTGAGCTAAATTATTTTATTCTTTCTTTCAATCTGCAGAGATACCCATAAGTGATGATCTTTGGCTACAGAAAAAAAAAAGTTGCTCTAGTTGAAATTGCTGTGTGACAGTGATTAAGAGACTTTCTCACGTTTCTTTTTCTAATGCAAAGGTAGAGTGTTTTGTGTGTTTTATTACTTGTTCAGGTAGCAGAAGGGAGCTCTTTTACAGGGTGCTTGGTCCTCATTCTAAAGTGCTAGTTCCATTTAATTTATCATTAAGTATGGGGAGGGAAAGAGACAAAGGATGATGGTTTTGATGAGCAATAATGATTAAGAAATTATTAAAACACGATTCAATAATAGGCATGGGAGGAGGAATATCTGTGAGTTTTTGAAGGGTTTATAGCAATTGGGTGTAACTGACATAAGGTTTTGGTGACTGGAGTGGGGAAGTGGCAGCAGACTTGTTAATTTATTCTAATTTAGTCCAAGAGGGTTCATTGTGAACACTTGGAAATATCTTCATGAAGTACATCAGGTATTTGTATAGCAGTAAAGATATGTTTATTCTGGGGGGACTTGCTGGGCAGTGATTTCGGATTTACAGTGAGCACTTGGGGAGACTTGTCAAAACAACTTTTTAAGCTAGTAACTACACAGTGACCCCTTTTTAAAATCAGAGTTGTCATGACCCACACAGTAAATGCCTTTCTGGGAGAGGAGGTTATTTCAAATGAAGTTTTAAATTACCCAAATGTGCTCTTTTTGCATTGTATTACCTTGGAAGCCGTGTCATTGTGACACCTGCTGGTTCGCCATCATATATTTCATGGTCAATCATGAATGTGCTTGAAGTTCTTGAAGTTTGAGTTCTCCCTATTGTCTGTTACTTTTCTTAAACAAAATTTTAGTTTTATAGATAATTGTCTTTATAAATGTGTGCTATTACCAGGCTGTGTTTTTCAGCTGTTTGCTGGCCAAAACAATTTTTTGGAGAAAATAACTGTCATCTTCCCATCTACCAATATGGTTGTGTTTAAAAAAAATTACTTCTGAGGAGTAAACAGTGACCATAAACCTCTGATACATTTCAGTGTCTGAGATACCTGTTGTAGCAGCCAACTGTATATACTAAGTACAGTGAATATATAGACATACATCCAAGTACAGAGAAAATGGCACCATATAATATGGGAAAAGGGTATTTACAAATATTTTCTCATGTTCTGAGGGTTTTTTTTCTTAATCAAAAACGCCTTGTTGCACTGATTAATGAGAGTTATCAAATTTTGAATCAACATAGTTTGAGCAGGCATAGAAACAATTATGGCTCTTCAAAATTCACAATAGGTGTCACAGAACAATATTGTTGGATCACAAAAACATAGGAAATCTCAGAAATCCTCATTGTCATGGTCCAGTCCAGCATCTTTTAGTGACTATTTTTAGATCTAAATACTGATGAATGAACTACTGGCCCATGTTGGCAGTTTTGTACTTCGCAAGTAGGTCTTTATGATTGGAGAATGGATAGGCTCAAAATCTGGAATAAATACTACGACTGTATGTTTCTACAGATTTATTTAAGCATTGCCAAGATTGACCCTTTGACACAGGGATATGAACAAGATTCTTTTAAGCACACTTTGAAGAAACTCACCAAAATTAAGGTGTTTTTCTGGATGGTATAGGTGACTTGAATGTTTTCTTTGCAGTGTGACAATGGCAATGCAGTTTCTGTTCACAAATCTGAATGACTTGTTATCATTCAGAATTCAGCATTTTTTAGTTTAAGTAGCTGTCCATCAGCTACATACAGAGATGCTTCTGGAGCACTTCACAAGTGCTGATAGAATCTAGTAATATTTCTGAGGGCAGCTTAAAAAATTAATTGTGCGGGTTTCTGATTGTTAGCAGTGCAAAAATAATCCTTTTAATAGAAACAATGAAAGAAGAAAAGCTATGTACGCAGAATCCTCTGGAATAAATGTCACGTTGGAAGCTCAGCTTTGTTTCTTTTTTTTTTTCTTCTTGTAAATCTAGTTAAAGAGAGAGAATATTTGATTTAGATTTTCTTCATTCTTAATAAATGTTCATAAAATCTTGGATAATACTTGAGTTATGATATTTGTTTTTCTTTATTTTTATAATGCATCTTAAAGTAAAGGCATATTTCAAATAATAATATATTTTCTCTGGAAGTTTTCTCAGTTCCATAATTAATTACTTGAGGTTTTGAAGAGCTCTGTCTTCTGCAGACTGTTAAGAAATTAATGGCTTTTTCTGAGTGATTGTCTTTATGTAGATCTTCAGGCATTGGAATCAACACCTGCTTAGCTTAGCATCATCTTATTAGTACTTGTACCTTATTTTTCTTTTGATAAATAGGCAGAATAAAGCCTGGTGTTACTAGGTTTTTCATTCCAAGGTCTTGCCACTTCTTTTTATGTGTTACAGTGATAGAATGATTTTCCTTGGTCTCAAGGTTTCCTTTGTCTCATGATATGTCAAAATCCCTCAGATATGATTGCTTGTCTTTCACTACGCTTTCTGAAGGTGGATTTTCTTAAAGAATGCAGAAACAAAAGCTTTTTTTGTACAGTAGGTAGGTGGGATTTGTCTCAGAGGCAGTCAGTCAGGAACTTTCTGACTTCATAAAACTTTGGTGAATTCTGATTCCAATTTTACCTCTTAGAAAAAATATTTAATAAGAGCTCTTGGCCTGACTGTTTTTATATCCTTGAGGCTTCATTTGTGTGTCTCAAAAGGTGAATGAAAACCTTTGCTGTGGTAAGTGACAAGCTCACACATTTTAATGAGGATAATAAGAGAAGGACAGGCATTTTTTTCATTCTTACCAGGACCTTTTTTTTGGACGTTTGTTTCAGATATCACCTTGGGCTTTGAAAATGTTGTTAAAACATGTCCACGATCCAAGCCTAGAGGAGGAATCAGTGGAAAACTGGCTTGGTAACTCTTGTGTTTCCTTGAGGAAACGGATGAGGCATCGAGAGAAAATATTGAACTTCTGTTCTGACCTTTCACTAATCCTCTTATCTCAGTCTGGCCTTTGCTTTGAAAGTGCCTCAGATTAGTTGCAAGAGATTGTATTTAGTTAAATGTATTTCATTTGATGTATTTAATCTTTGCAAACTTTCCTTTAAGTGGTTGCAAAAAGTATATGTTGAGTTCCAAATACTGGCATCTATATACACAGGAAAAAAAGCTCACAAAGCTAAAGTTCATTTTGTTAATTCTAATAGAAAGGCCTGGGTTAAGGCAAAAGCAGAATGTGTTTTTTCTTAGAAAAGATATCTGGAATTCCTAATGACCAGTTGAAATGCTGCAGGAAAATACGTGCTGAACAGTGGTGCCTTTCTTTGAGTTGATGATACAAAGCTCTCTTGTTTTGCTCCTCAAACACACCTAAAGTGAAGTCTCAGTGACTGTCTAAAAAGTTACTGTATGCAAAGAATAGGTAAAAAAAATTGTCTTTACCTGAGTATTTGCTCCTGCCTTTCATACTGAACTCATATCTGAAGAACCCTCTGAACTTGCTTAAAAATCCTCATCTTATCGAGTCCTTGAACAAATTCACAATCTTATAAATTTTTCACTGCTAGTTTCAGCATTTACTAGATAATTACTGCTCTGAAGATTAGTGTTTCAAAGATACAGTGGCATAGTACATGAAAAACTGAGCTGCTCTCTCAGTAGAGAAGCTTAGGAAACAGCTTACCTGCTTATCCCACTCATGCTTTTTGTGAACATCCTTGGCTACGTTCCCAGTAAAGATAGGAATATAAAGTGGCTTTACCAAGTGGCTTCTTTCTTCCCCGTATGTGCTGAAAGGAGAGCCCTTTGGGAAAGCATAGGACAGATGAGAAAAGGACAAAAGCAGGAGTAGATGCATGTGGGCTATGAAAAGGAGTGGGTTGTATAATCTATCGGTGATGGCAGGCTGAGACACTCACCCTTTTCAACTAATTAGCACTCCATAGATGCAAACAAATATGTAGTATTTGTTATATTTCCTTGCTGGTCTTTGCTCCCATGAAGTTGAATGCTATAGAGCCTGGGATTCTTTGGGCTTAAAGAAAACCTAATTTCCAGAATAAAACAAGTTGCAATTTAATAAGTCCTGTTTATATTAATATTAGCTGTCAACTTTAACATGCTAGAGTGGGTTTCCAAAGGAATTTTTACAGTTATAGGCTTGTTTTATGTTTGTGGGAAATCCTTTTATGCATCAAATTAAAGGACACTTGCTAAATTACATAAGGAAAAAGAAATAAGTTTAGTGACTGATAATATTTCAAATGAGAACTTTTAAAGTACTTAATAAGGTTTTTTGCTTGTTTTCATAATTAAAAAGTGATGTTAAGTAGGAGAACACAGGATTCCATAATTTAAAAATTCTTTCTGAATATTTATTTTGCTGTGTTTTCTGTGGATCAAATTATGTACAATATGATTGACTAGCATTGATCAACTGATAGACTAAATTGAAAGACTATTTTCCTTAAATTTTGCACTCTAAACTACCTCCCAGTATGTTGCCAAAGTGAATGTGTCTTTGGGGACAGAACTCAGTCTGCGCCACACAGCTGACTGCCAAGCCTTTCCACTGGAAAGCCAGCCATTATTTTCTGCACAGTAGGGTGCATCCACCCATTTACAGCATTGAGCCATAGCTTTTTTTTAAATTGTAATCTTTTGTATTAGATATTCACAGGAATGAATTTTCTCTAGCCATTTAGGTCATATTTCTCCCAAGACAAAACTGAAACATAATAGATTATTTTTTTCCCCTGAATTATCTTTGAAAAAAATTGTAGTCCCTAGCAATGGTTTTTCTTGGAACCAAACACATTTTTACCATGTCATTGATATTGTAGGCACACCTTATCCAATTTCATTGCTTGCACGCAAACAAAAGTAAATTAGGAGTAGGTTTGAATTCCTCCAGTATATCTGGAATTGCAATGGAAAAAGGAAGTATTAAAGGCAATAATACAGTGTAAATCAGTTACTGGGATTGCAGGCATCTTTTAGAACAAGATTAGAGAATCTGTCATTGTGCTGTCAAAGCAAGTTTCTCTTTATGCTTGTTTTCTACTTGAGGTTTGGCTAAGTAATTCAAAACTAGGAGGCTGAAGATAATTTTCAGTCTTAATTCCCTTCCTCTTTAACTGTTCCTAAAATATTATCATCTAAATAATCAATCCTAAATCATTTAGATGCAGGATGCACCAAAAGAAAGAGTATACTCAGAGGTATGACTTAGCAGTGTTTGTCTTGATTGTTAAGAAGTATTTCAAGATTTGAAGAGAATAGTGTGAATTCTTACATAAACCTTTCTCTGCATGCTCTAAAGGTACCTAAAGCATATTAAAGCTTCTTACTTATTCCAGTCCTGTGCTAAAGGAAACTAATAAATAGAAGTGAATATTGATGTGATCATCATGTTCTTTGAATGGAAGAACCCATAAAATCTAGACATCTCTGCAACTGCTACATTTTAGTAAAGATGATGTGTCAGTGTCTCCAGTCTGAAGAAAGCCATTATTGCATTTTGTTTTATTAAATATTAAGCTATAACATATGAATGAACTTGTCATGTTAAAAAAATAAGTAGCAATCATCATAGCAAAGAGAACTTTCACTGCCTCCTTGCAAGTCTTCAGAATCTCAGGCTCCTTTAGTTGGCATCGAGTAGCCTTGAATAGCCCAGTCATTAGGAAACTGAGATGCCAATGAATCCTGTCTGCTCAAGTGGTGTTCGCTTGGGCCAGAACCTTCTTGTTCCCAGGAAATAACTTTGTGGTTGATTTAAGCCTGCACTACCTGCCCTCAACTTCCATCCCTGGGTGTGTATATCCAGCCTTTCCCATGCACTGGTCTTTTTGCTTATGTAATTTTAGATTATATCTGTGGGTCTCTGCGGCAGCTATAAACTCCCCCAAGGCAGTGGGGAGAGCACAGAGGTGGCAGTTCAGGCTCAGATTGGTTTCTGCTGGTGTGGACCTGCACCTTGCCATTCCTTTCTAGATAGTTTCATCTCTTCAGGAAGAGACAGTTTCAAATAATCTAATCTGAGATGGCATCTGTTGGATCCGATCAATGCTAGATATGGTTTAGGTAATAGAATCACAGAATGGTTTGGGTTGGAAGGAATCTTAAAGATCATCTAATTCCAAGCCCCCTGCTGTGGGCAGGGACACCTTTCATTAGACCAGGTTGCTCAGACCTCCATCCAGCCTGGCCTTGAATACTTCCAGGGATGGCACACCCTCAACTTACCTTGGTAGCTTGTTCCAGTGCCTCCTCACCCTCTCAGTAAAGAATTTTTTTTATAATGTCAAATCTAAAACAACTCTCATTTCAAATCTATTCCCCCTTGTCCTGTCACCATGTGCCCTTGTAGACAGACTCTCTCCATTTTTCTTGTAGGCTCCCTTCAGGTACTGGAAGGCTGCAATTATGTAACCCCAAAGTCTTTTTTCCTTTTTTCAGCTTGGTGGTCCTCCTCTGGACCCACTCCAACAGATTGATGTTCTCCTGTGGTAATGGATCCCTCAAAAGAAAAAGTACCATGCAATTCTTTAAACTCTGGAGAAATTGTACACATCCCTCTTTGAGTCATTTTCCATGTAGGTATCAAAGCAAGGACTTTCCAAGAATGACATGTTAGACTGAATAAAATATGCACACAGAGGACAGGGTGCCTAAAGGAGTTGAACATTAACACAGATTGTACTAATAGAAGTTGCAGAGAGAAGTGGTGTACATTTGAATAAATCTGCACATATGGGAACTGGTATATATTAATTTGGAGTGAAAGCTGAAATTTTCAGTTTGTTAGCTATCTCTTTTTATAGTAAATCCATTTTGGCACATTTTGAAGGTGACAGGAATTTGTATCTTACTCAAGTTAATTAGAATCCTAACAGACACCACTTTACCAAGTTGAGACATTGCTATTGCTGGAAGAAAGACAATAGAAATTAAGGTAATCAATTACACATTAGTGATTCCAAAGTAAATTCAGTGTAGGCTAATAATTCAAAATGGTGAAGAGAAGAGCAGATAAAGCACCTCAGGTATCAAATAAGCCACTGTGGCACAGCATTTAACAGCACTGACCTATGTGCTAGATGCATTTAGCTGGCCTTTTGTTTATTTCTTAAGATCATCGCCTCAGAGAATAAGACTTACATTTTTGTGTGTATTATTTCTGGAGCAATTTAATTCTTATTTATTGTACATCATAGTATAAATTTTATATATACACTTAAAAAAAAGCAAATGTAACAGGCTTTGTCCCTTTCAGCTGTCTTAGAGACTGTCAAAATTGAAGTTCTTTTTATAGAATTCAGGCTCAGAATGCATGGAGTAACTTGGAAGTTACCCTGGAAAATATATTACTGTTTTATAGAGCTTTGTCTGCATTTCTTTTGTGCTTTTGTTTCATTTGGCATATTTGTTTTTGTATACTAACTCATAAATGTGATTTTATAACCCTTATTTGTACTTTTATGCTATTTTGAATCCAGCAGCTGTATTTGCAATATTGTTGTCTTTTTTGTATAGTTAGTGTTGTCTAATGAACTTATAAATACTTCATTCTACTAGAATTTTAATAATGCCATCTGTTCACTTGATGGAAAATGGCAAAGCACACTGAAGCAACTACCTTTTTCTTTTTCTTGACAGCTGTATTTTTAAAGCTTACTATTTAAGTTTCCAACATTCTTTTTTCTTTAACAGTAGCAGTGGACAATATTGGAAACAATAGGAATTTTTATTGTGCAAATCTTACCTTGTGACCTATATATATGATTTGCTTTAGATGAGGTTTGAGATTTTTGATCTGTAATAAACAGTGCTTTTTATTTTCTACCATGGCAGAAAGTAAAATAAGTCTAGAGAGGTCGGTAAAATACATCATCATTGGTAGTATCTGATGTCTTTGTCCAAGCTGCTTGCTCATCCTGGCATCTTTGTCCCTTTCTCCCTGTATGTCCTCCTTTTGAAACTCTGTTTTGAAAGTCTTTTCTTTGGCTCTTCTTTCTGCTTTCAGTCTTCTTTATTTAATTATGTTAATGTTTGTCTTTTGAACCACCAGCTTATTATGTAGTTACCAGGCTGTTCTCTTTGGTGTGTTGTTTGGTGACTTAATCTAACTCCAGCAATTAGTTGTCAAAACAAGTGGCCCGATGTCTAGAAATGGTCAGGTCCCCTAGTAGCTCCTGAGGGAATTAGTGCAGCATGTAAAAGTTGGGTGGCCTTGTCAGATGTGGATGTCAGACTCAAATGGGTTAATTAACACAGCTCTGGTGTTTCTGAACTAGGTAGATGTAGTATACAAAGAAGTGTCTGAGAAGCAGTTGTGTCACGAGGTTGTTTTTCCAAATTCCTCATCCAAGTAGTTGTGTGATGCTTGCTTACGTAAGAAACTCGTGTTGGTGTTGACAGAACTCTGTGGCAGGCCTGATGAAGGAAGTTGGGAGGAATGATGCTGTAACTGACACATTATGAGATTCCTCAATCATGACTGTTTCAAAACTGTTTTGAAGGCATGGTGAGAAGGGACTTAGATTATGAATTACCCTTTTCATACTTGCAGGAATAGATTTCTCGCTTGGTTGCTGGCTCTCAGTGTGTGATCATTAGTAGTTCTGTTAGATTGACAATTTGGGAGATAGACACAGCTCCTTATCCCAGCAGGTGGCAACTTCAGCCATGCTGAAGAGGTGCAGTTAGCTCTGGTTCCTTTTATTCCACCAACAGAAGTGGTACTTCCACTTTTTCTTACTGCTGTGTTAGATATAGTTTATTAGCTTTCTAGCTGATTTCTTTATGTATTTCCTGATTTCTTATTAAGTATTTCAATTAATTTACCATCTGCATTGGATTTTGTTAGTTAAATAAAAAATGCACGTGAAAGTAATTTTGCCTTGCATGAACACATCCAGTTCTTCATTTACTATAAGCTTGTAGATCTGAATTTGGGGTTTTCGTTTGGTAATTTCTTTATTTTCTTTTTTTTTTCCCTTTATTTTTTTTTTCCTTGACATGTCTCAGGTGAGCTGTGAGTAGAGAATTACTTCTGAAATTTCCAGTGTAATCTCTTCTCTGTGTGAGGGTGTGTCTGAGGCACATTTGCCTTGCAACCCTTAAGGATGGGATGATTTCTGTCACTAGGTCTTTTTCATGTTCCTAATTGCAGAGATACTGTGATTTACCTCCCTTTCTAATGGTTTAATGATTCAAGGAGGTAGATTCTTATGATGGGACTGTCATCAGTGCCTGATAGTACAGCCAGCCCTCAGTTTGAAGCCTGTGTCAAAGTTTCTGTACTGAAGTTGGTATGCAGTAGATCTGTTGGCATAGTAGAGCATGAGGGTGTGCTGGTGGCACACTCAGAAATCATCAGTCCACTGAGGACTGGGTTCTACCTATCAACTTCTGTGGAACCTCTTGGAGAACCAGTCTGGATCAAAGGATAACCTGGATGCTGATGTGCCAAGGTATTTAATGACCATATCTGCTGCTGCGTGTGGACCACTAGGTGCCGTGACTTTGTGATGTGTTCTGCTGCTGAAGTGTCTGATGTTGGCTGTCACAGCATGTCCTCAAGGTTACACAAGACCAGTCAGAGATATATAAACAGAGCTTCATTGGGAACATTCTTGTTATCAGCCAGGGACAACTGGTATTCCTCACATTTTTATCTTGTCTTTTAGTAAGCTTCAATAACCTTCCTCAATTATTTCATATAACCTTAACATCATCTTAGATGTTCTCAAGTGGCTGAGTCTCTACAACTTAATGAATGACCATTTTCACGTGAGCATGGTAAATCAACACAACCTACTCATCACTGAGTGATTTCAAGGAATTGGGTGCTGGACTGCTTTGGAAATTGTTTTTTACATCATAGTGCATGTATCCCTGCCTGGAAACTTTTCTAAATCTGGCCTAGCATTTTTAATCTAGCACTTGCTATTAGAGTTAAAATTTTGCATTTCTTCAAATGTCAGTAGAAGAATACTGAACTCCACAATGCCTTGGATTTTGTTGTCGTTGTAGAGCAGGTAAAAAGATAATTTTTAAAGTTATTTTTTTCTTGTATCATTCCTGTGAGTTATAATTATCTGTCATTATCAAATCTTTTTAGAATAAAACTGACTAGCTCAGAAATTCATAAGGTGCTGTCATTATCTTTCACGGAGAGCTGTCTATAATTTTGTAGTTGCATATTCTGTTCCTTTCCACTCACTAAAGTTATAATTTTATATATTTTTTAAGCAGTCTTCTCATTGCAAGCAAAATGTTTTACTCACAGTGGTGGTACTGATAAGTAGTAAATAGTTCAATCTTCCCTTGGCTTCAATCTGTTCATCATGTTAGTGTAACATGTCATTTTTCAAAAACTTCAAAGTCATGAATTATCTGCACATCATTATTCTGTAAAATTCAACTCAGTCACTGAGAGCTTGATTATGATTACTAACAAATCATCTGAAACATCCTAAAAGCAAAAAGGCTTAATTTGTAAATTTTAGTCTGTCTTCTTAATCTCCAGGTTTTTTCCTGAATAATTTAAACATTTTTTCAGTCTCTTGGTTTTCAATCTCTAGAGTAAAGTAAATAAAATACGTCTCTAATACAAATGTACCTATGTTGTAGTTAGAGTACAATTTCTTCAGAGGGATTGAAATTATTCCCCTGACATAAATATGTTTCACACTGGATCACTGCACCCTCTCACGTGGTAACGTATCGTCTCAAGCTCTAATGATCCCTTACCCTTGTTGACGTTAGCAAACTTTTCCTCTGGGGCATTTTCTTTTGTTTCCTTTGTCAGATGTTCTAAAGAGAAGAAAACTACTCAGGCTTGATTTTTCTGTGAATTCTGAGGGTTTTACTGCGAAGTTCAGTGACGTGACAGTTGTTTTCAATGTAGTGAGAGGTGCAGAAAGAAGAAAATCAGGCAGGCTGCAAAGCTTTTTCTACTTTTGATTCTCTATAACAATAAACACTGGAATCTGAAAATTTTAAACAGGTTCTTGAGAGTCCAATAGCTTACAGTTTTATTACATGGACATGATTTTCCCTAAAAAATAGTCTTTTGTGTTTCTAAACAGAAGGAGACAAGAATACAGTGATCAAAAAGGAGGTAGGGATGAGACCAAAATAAAAAAACTCAAAAAGTTTACTAAAAATGTTGATATCTGATTCTCTATTTCCCCAGGGTAACTGAAAGATTGCATTCTTCCTAGCATGTGTAAGATTATTATGTTCTCTTGCTGTTACCAAGCCATGTGCAGTATTTCCTGCTCCAGAAGCAGACAACCTGCTGAAATTTTTTGGTTTCTCTTTGGGCCAGCAACTCTTGGAAGCCTTTCTCCATGCCAGGGATGGGAACATCATTGCACTGAGCTGTGTGATCCCATCCCTTGCCTCGTTGGGCTCAGAGTGGAGTATGGGCTGTATATGGATGTTGGGAAAGCAACAGGAAGTGCCTTTCCTTAAAGTTCTCTGGGCATCTTATCAGTTGGGAAGAGGTATTCATGGTCTAGGAATAAACAAGCCAAACTCAAGACGCCCAGCAGTGTCCAAAAGGTATGTATGTTTTAAGAATATCCAAATGTCATACTGTGGCAAGATCCAGTGGGACTTTCTCAGGTTGCTGGAGCTTTGTAGGACCTGCTTCAAGCAATGTTCTCTTTTAATCATCTCTTTCAGCCCTGAATTCATTATACATTACAGAAGTGCCGTGACATTTAATACATAGAAGCATTTGTGTTTTCCAATTTATGCTGTAGCAGTTCTATTGATTTTAATGCAATTGCTTAAGGTATGTGTCTCAGTAGTATTTGAGCCAACAGCAATGTAGTTTTTTCCTTCTCTTTGGAAACATTTGCTGAACACAATAGAACTTCGATTTTGAAGTTTGAATTTTGTACTTGAAAAATATTCAAGATTAAAGGGACAGCTATATTCAAAAGTGAGAGGACAGATTAGTAGTGATAATGCTGTTTCTTAGATACATTGACTGCCGTGAACGCTAAGGATACTTTATAATTGGCAACCAAGGCTCAGGGCTTCTGGCACAAAAAAATAAAAAGGTGGGGGGGGGATCAAGTTCAATCTAAAAAGAGTAATTCTGAAATTGTGTTACTACTGGATGAGAGACTTTCTTCACCAAATGTGCTTGCAAGATGTGTAATCAATTTTAAAGAAAGTGGCAGTGCAGCTAGTGGAGTGAAAGCCAGGCAGAATTGTGGGTTGGACAGGAAAAGCAGTAGATATGGGCATAAAGCTATAGCTGTAAACTGGTAAGTGTGAAGAAATGATAAACTGTTTTACACACTCTTCAGCCCATTGTCTTGTGGCTGCGTTCCAGTAATAAACAATGGTGATTGCACCTCGTTGACTGATAAGGTAGATGAGCTAAGCAGTTTAACACTCTTGTCATTCAACAGCCCTGTCGAATAGGATATGAAGTAATTCGCTAATTACCATAAAACACAATCATAGACTTTCTTGGTGAAGCATATTTACTGCTGGAAACTATTAAGTTTCTTCCTGATGGTCAGAGCCCAGGTTCCAACTTGTTTTTTGCTGAGGTGTATTAAACTTGAGAGACTTCTATAGAATTTTATGGAGCTTTTAGCAGATGTGGGAATGCCGTGATTAGATTAGTTTAAATTGTCACATACATTGTTCAGCTGAGGATTTTTATGATCATGGATGTGTAAGTATGAAGCTACCATGTTTTGTACTACTAAGCAATTTTGGAAACAGAAGAAAACCCTGGATCTTCCTCATGCATTTGTTCTCACAAGGACTGGTGATACTTTCAGAAGATGCCTTTTGGAAGTTTTCTGGCCAGAATAAGCCATCCTGCAAAATTGTGCTGTTTCATCAGTTTAGTGTGGGCTAAGACCATAGAAAATAATAAGCTTCCAAATTTACCAGATTGAGGTATGTCTAATGAAGTCAAATGGACAGTTTCCTGAATCCTATTGTATGTCATGCCCTGTTCGCTTGTATGCGAAGGAGTGAATTAAAATTCTAGGACACCTGGCAGACAATATGTTTCTCTGCTTACCATCTGCAGTGAAGTCTCGGTTCAGGCCTTATTTATTGTCTGATACATGTTACTTAAGAAGAGGAAGAACTGAGCATCCTTTTCCAGGATCCTAAAAATAAAAATGTAGATCTTATTGATCATGTAAAATAGCTAGAATTCATGTTTTGTCCTGCTTCAGGGAAAGAAACACAGTGTGCCACCAGTGATCAATGTAATGAATATTCCCTTTCTATGTCTAAGTCTATGTTTAAATATAGGTTGTTTTCTGTGTAGTGCACAATGCAACAAGTGCTTCTGAATTGTGAGGTTAATCCAGACTGTTGAAAATCAGGAGAGGTGCTCAGGTGCCCTTAATGAGATTGCACATTAAGAAGCAAGAATGTTTTTCAGTGATGGCTTGAAATTTCTGTTGTATATGTGTGATAGTTACTGCTTTAGGAAGCCCCCCCTCAGCTGAAGTGTCTTTGAAAGATCTTACAAATTCAGTGGAGACATAAGCTGCCAGATTCAAGATGTCTAAAACAAGGATGCAAATTGCAATTAAAATAGACTGACCAATTTCATCTGACCAATACCATTCTACCACAGAGATAAAGTAAACCCAATAAACTTTATTTCAGGGTGGTGAGATCAGTCTTTAACCAATCTACACAAATTGATGTGGAATTTCTATTGATCTATAGGTGTATGATACTTTTCAAAAAAAAAAAAGGAAGCAAATATATCTCTGCTGGTATAATTGCATTGCAAACAACTTGTGTCTTATTATCTGAAGCCTAAAGCAAATTTTCGAAAGAAAAATTATTAGGTCAATCTGACATCTGCTGTGTGGGAAAACATTCCTTAGGAAACTGTGACTGTGGAGCTATCTGGGATCTCATAAACAGAATTAATCCTGAGCATTTGTTTGCGGTCATCAGCAGCAATAGTGTACCAGCAGCAGTATTTAACTACACAGAAAAAAGAACAGCATAAGACCAGGGAGAAAGTCAATATTGTTTTTCCAGAAGAGTTCCTGTGATAGAACTAACAGGGCATTAGAATCATTGCTTCCATGGCAAATGCCTCAAAATTTAATGTCTGAGATGTTGAAAACTTTCTTTGCATTACAGTTTTCTTTGTTACTGCTCTAGCTGAGCATCTTACAATTGTTGAAATCTTATGGGTTTTTGTTTTGTTTTGTTTTTTAAAATGCATGCATAGAAATCCAAGTATGAAATGGGGTTTTATTTTTAACGTACAAAATGAAATCTGATTTTTTCCTATTAAATGAATGGTTACAGAATTTAACACCTCTTTGCACACACCTCCAAAAAATGAACCCCAAGCCAAAATAAACCTTGCCTCATTTATACTGTGCCAAATTTCTGTGGATTATTTCTGTGCGTTCCCTTTCTTACTTTCTGCTTCTTCCTATTGTATATGACTGGGTTTAGTATGGAAGCTTTCCCAGATGGATGCTGTCTTTAATTACTATAATGGTTATTATGCATATCTGTAGTGTACTGTGCTGTTGTTAATTAGAATTGTGTAGGTAGGTAAGCTGAAACTGCAGTAGCAGTAATGTCTTACAATGGTGTGAAAGCGATAGAATTGTGATGGAAGTAATTTATATTCCATATGTTACAATACATTGATTTTGTTCCAGTAGAGGGAGATCACTAGTAGATTTACCCATGTTTTTCAATATATACATCATGACTTGGGTAAGAGGATGCAGGGTTGAAGTTAATTGGGAAGATAAGATTTTAAAATTTTTTTTAGGGTATAGTTATCCAGGGTACTAAAGATACTTAGTGAGAGCTAAAACAGGTGGCAAAGTTAATTCCGATAAATGCTGACTGATTTACATGGGAGAAGTAATTTTGCACATACAGTGG
>VWZS01003937.1:1005691-1142543 GCA_013397075.1 Rhabdornis inornatus | reverse complement strand
GGGGGGAGGGGGAGGTTCTTAGCTATAATTTTGAGAGAGATATCAGTATTACAGAATATAAATGTTTGAAAATGCTAGCCCAGGGTTTAGTAACTGTCAAGACAACAAGTAAGATGTTAGGAATTGTTCTTTTTAAATAAACTCCCTAAATCATCCCTGTGTCATTCTATAATGACACAGGGATGATTTAGGGAGTTTATTTAACTTTTCAGAGCTGCAGTGTTGCCTATAGTTCTGGACTTCCCACCCCTGCAAGATGCAGTGGGACAGAAGGAGTATGAGAGTTACTAGCAGTGAATCAGACCAGACCTCTCAAACCAGGAGGGGTTTAGATGGGGTATGAAGCAGAGAAAGACTTGCTTGAGAGATGTGTAGAATCACAGGCTCTATAAATAAGGTGAATGGAGGGCATCAGATAAAATACATAGTGTGCAGATTCCAAATAAAATAGTTTTTTTCATATTATGTGTTTGAGCTGTGGACCTCATAGCATTTTGAAAATGCTGAAGACTGATGACTTAGGCTTAAAAACCAGCCAAGCAAAATCTTACACCCCAAAAAGTGTGAGGAAGAAAACCCCATCCTTTAAACAGAAAAGTGTCACCACTGATTGAAGAAATGTTTGATCTGTTTGTTACTGAAAACTGAGAGTACACTCCAAGCAAAGTGTCATGTCATCCCTCTGTTCACAATTCTTGTTGCTCAGTGTCAGAAATCAGGTAGTTGGGGAGATGGATTTTGAGTGTAGCTCTGGCTGTTCTTGTAATGGGTGTGTAGATTTGTCTGCTTCAGGAAGATAGCATCACTGAACGTGGCAGAGCATGTGTTGCACATTGCACTGCAAGCAACAGAACTGCCTTAAATAGCCGAATTAAGTTTGTCTGTGTTCTGCATGTGTAAATTAGTGGCATATCATTTGGCTGGAATTAAGAGGAGACTGATATTCGCTCATGTTGTGAAATATATAATTTTCCTTGGCATCACTCATCACTCATTTTTCTACCTTTATTGTTTTAAAATTCATTTTAAATGGCAAAATATGAAGAACCTTTGACAAATATAAACATATGGTATTTTCTGTGAGATTAAATCTATTTCCTGATTTAATTTTAATTTCTGAAGTATAGTATTATGACTCCTAGGAGTAAATAGGAATGCTGACCAACTGGAGGTTTGTAAAGGTGTGCTTAAGATATTTTTTGGTATGGTTAAACTGAAAGATGCAAACTCCTCCTGGGGCAGATGTGTTCTTGCTGTATGGCTGCTTTTTCAGAAATTTCAGCCGCATTTTCAGAAATGCTACTCAGTCTTTTTGCTAAGACATTGTACCTGTGTTTATTTATGTGTATTAAACGTACCAAAAATGCGTGAAAGTCTGTTTGCATTTGAAAGGACAAAATATTATAGTTTGTGTGCATATATATGTATGTATATATAATCTTGTAATTTATTTTCTATTAACATGCTGTGCCAGATCACATCAGTGATATTCTTCTTTTCTTATGGCTGCAAGACTCTTTTTCCACTTCCAAAGAAGTCAACAAGAGTAGCATCTTTGATATTAGAACAGAAGTTCCAAGTCTGCTTGCTACCTTCCTTGTAGGATATTGGTGGCATATATTTGATAGCAAAGGCCTTTAATTCTCAGACTATGCAGTACTAGCAGTACCCTTACTGAATTGGAAGAAATGTAGTGTTTGGCTGGCCTATGCCAGCTTCCCTCTGAAATCTTAAATGTATGAAATCTTAAATGTATGAAATCTTGTATTCTTACTAAGTCAGGATAGAATTCCTAAGTACTTTATCCTAATTTCAATTGATTTTTAGCTTTAGAAGTTTTTAAAACATTGTAAGTGCAAGCTGGTCTTAGGATATTTCAATCACTTGATCCAACCGTATTAGGAAAGTTTTGTACAAATGTGCAAAAATAGTTCAAAGTTTATCTTGTTCTTCATTCAGTCTAGAAACTTCCCAGAGTGCCTAATTGTTTGGTTTGTTTCCTTTTAGATGAAACGGCTCCTAAAGAAGTCAGCAGGGTAAGTGCTGCTCTCTATCCCCTCTAAAAAGAAGTGGCCCACTGTTCACTTGAGATGATTTTTCCATATACTCTGATCAAGATTTATCTCTATTCCCTCGTTATAGTTGATCTCCAGAGGAAAAAAGTGCTGTACAGACTGTCTAGAGAACAGTTAATAAGGAAAATAAATATTAGGAACACTTGATTGGCTGTAAATAAATTGAAGGGTATTTTGCATTTGGAGTTCTCCCAGTGCTATTTTCATGATCCAGTTTTAAAAAGGTACTTCATGGAAACCAGGAAATTCATTGGACATTGAACATAACATCAGACTATTTAATCAATGTAACTGCCTCGATGGATGGCAAGCATAAGAAGGGAAGAAAAATGCCCTATTTAATAACTCCCTTTTGAGATGTGGTATGGTACAATGAGTTAGATTCTCTAATTTAAAATACTTTGCGGTGGTCTGCATGAAATTTAATGCAAAATCCTAAAAAAAAACTTATTTGGTAATAGATTCCCAACCCTAGCTTTACATCTGATTGAAACAGTGTCCTGCAGAATATCTGTCTGTGACTGAGAACTAATTACAGGGATCTGTTAGGAACGAGTGCCTTTGCTGTGAATGAGAAAAGATCAGTACGGGACAATCTGTTGCCCCCATAGGGATCCAGCCATCCTGAGGGACCCCATAAGATGAAGGAGTGCTTTCAGCTTTCCAAGGTGGAATCATAGTCCTGTTTTGCTCTCCTTTTTTAATGCCTTGCATAAACTGTTTCACATTCCCAGGAGAAGCATAGTAGTATCAGACGTATATTAAAAATAGGGCAGGTTGAAAGACTGAAAAACTGGCTGGATGCTCAGGCACTCAGTACAAGTCGTTTGGAAAATGCTAGAATGTGGAAGGAGTGGAGAGAAGTGAGGCTGGTAGTGGAAACCTCAGTTTTGTAACAATGTGAGCACAGGGCTGGGATGAGGCAGAACTGAAGTTCACCTCATACGCGTCTACAAAAAAGAGATTAAATGTTGTTTAAAATGAGTTCATTCAAGTGCATGTTTTCCATATACGTGGCGTGCCATGGATTTATAAGGATGTTGAGAATTTAGGTGAAAATTAGTATCTTTTAATAGTTCCTTAGTTTTCAACATAGTTTTTGTTCATCCCTTAGTATGCTACTGTTATGACAGTAAATACCTTTTGATGTAACCTGGAATTATTGTTATTAGTGTATCTATAGTTATTTTGAGATCAAAACAATATATAAAGATTTGCCTAAAAATCTCAGAAACCCTAATTATGTATGTGGGAAGGTTCCTTTTAATTGTCATTGATTTAGTAGCTCAACCAAGTAGATTTACCAAAAACTCTGTGAAACAGAATTACAGAATATATCTTGATTGTCACATCTGAGCTATTTAAGGCAAAGAAAGCAAGTTCTGAACCCCCAAGTCTGCCTTGCCAGTTGTCCCCTGTGTCTCTCAGGCTGGTTTCAGCCATCTCAGCCCCTGAAAGTCATATCTTGGCTTAGAATTTCCTAAAGATGGATGGACTGTCACTTGAAGCCCTGGAATCAGTAGGGTGCAGATGATAATTCAGATGTTCTTAAGTAAACATTTTCTCCCTTGTTTTTTTAGCCCTCAGTCATTGTGCACTTGGTATGTATACTGTGCTGCACTACTATTTGGTTTGGCTTTTTTAAAGTAAAGTACTCGAAGGTACTCAGTAATATACCATGCTACAAATTAACAGGTTTGTTTGTTTGCTGTATTTCATTTTTGAATAATGCCATGTATAATAATGTAGACCATTGTAATATATCCTCATTCTTCAGCAGCAGCTCAAACGATACCATTTTAATTAAAATATGAGCATAAATTAGAATTTAAATTAGCAAAGTTCTGTACGTGAGTAATGTTTTTCAGACAAAAAGACATGTTCATGCTGATTGAAGAATTGTGAGTTTTGAAGTCATTAAGTGTTACATTTTTAATTCCTGAAAACATCTGCAAGAAGCAGCTTGTATCATAGGGAAGGAAAAATTAAGGTTAGTGAAAGGAAATTTATTGCAGAATTAAATCACCGATTGCTTAACAATACCATGTTAGCTAGAAAACAAGCTAGGAATATGCTTTTTTCAAAAAATCTTTACTTGTTGAAAGGAAATTTCAGTATTTTCAAGAGTTTTATGTTGCAATTTCACACTTTGAAAATTTAAGTGATTTTGAAATGGAAGTTTTGAAATCCTGTTGTATAGGAACTGCATTTTGAATATCATTTTTAGCTTTTTAGTAGAAAATTAAAATAAAGCAGTAAATTTGGCTGCTGGCACTTCATTTCAAGTTTTTGAAAGAAGGGGAGAGGAGAAAGGAGAAAACTTCCACATAATGAAAATTTTGAGAATTGTAGAATAGAAAATAAGCTTTTCAATTTTTTTTTTTTTTTTTTAAATTCTGGTCTACTAATGGCAATTTTTTAAATATTTTGGTGTTCAGAAATTATATTGAAAGACTTTTTCATTTGGCCTAACATAGCATCTGATGGGTGGTGGAGGGGAAAGATTTCCCGATTCCTGTAGACTGCTTTTGGCGTAAGAACAGCTCTGGTTACAAAATACCTTATGAGCATCTGTGACCAGTGAACTTGGGAACTTTTTTCTGAATAGTGGTTTCCAGTGTTTATGAAATATATGTAGCTGGGGACAGAATCCCTTTTTTGCATCATGTAGTATTGGGAACATCCTTGGAAATGCTGAGTTTCTTCTGCTTACTTATTGTGCAGATGTGTGTTGGCTGATCCCATCCATCCTAGCTACACAAGTGGTTTTCTGGGCAGAGGGATTTCAGGAAGAAAACCAACTATTGAACTGCTTGGATGAAGAAAACTTAAGCTGAATACTTTGTTACTTTGCCGTTTCATCTGCAAAAGAAACGAAAATAGGGCAGTGTGAGTTTGAGCACTAAGTGCACGTGTATTCATGCACATCTAGACTAAAGATGTCGTTCTCTGACTACATTAGTGAAAACAATGTGCTTTAGAGACATGTTATTCTTTTTAGTTGGCAAAAATAACCCCATTCCCTCATGAACTAAAGCCAGGATTCTGTTCTACGTGCTGCTAAGTTTCCCGTGATCATTGTGTGCTCTTTTGTACCTCAGATTCTGAAGTTTAAATGAAAATACTCAATGTTCCTGATATGATCACAGCAAAATTAGCTGTTCATTTTGCTTAATAACTTTCCATTCCATGTTTGCTTGAACAATACTTCCAGTGAAGCTGCCTTTTGGCAAGTACCTTTGCTTTGTAAACTCTGGCAATGCCAACAGCAATTCACTTTGCAGAAGTTTACCATATAAACACCAGAAAATTATTACCTAGCAAGTGACTTGCTCATTTAGTTTAGAGTACTTTATTCTTGGAAACAGGAATGATACTTTAATCCTCTCCTTTCCCCTTTTTGGACTTGCAGCTTTTTGGCAGTTGCCCTGGCACCATCCAGCACCCAGCACAGTATGTCACTGCCAATCACAGCATTAACAAGTGTGTTTTCAGTAAACAGTGGTAGTAATTGCATGTATCTTTGCTGTGTGACTGATAATAAAGGTTTGGGCTCTTTATGACACGTTGGCAAAGCAAGCTCATTCCTTGTAGTATCTTCTTATTAAAGATGGGATTTAAATGTTTTCATGCTGTCCCAGAACTGAGAACAAATTAATCAAAAAGTTAGGGGAACTAGAAGAAATGTAAAAATATATATATATATATATTTAGCCTTTAGAAGTGTTGCAAATGACATTGCACCTATTGTCACGAGAATATGCTTGTATAAGCTGATTTCTTTAAAAAGAAAACCTTGTGAATACTGTGGTAGTGATAAGCAACAGTGGTAGGAAAATGAAGAAGTTTATTTTTAATTTTGTACACGGTGTCTTTAGAGTGCTTGCAAGTCAAGTATTAGGAGGGAATGTCATTTTATAAAAAGCTTTTTAAAAAGAGGAACAGTATCCAGCCTTGTCAAGTTAAACTGAAGCTCATTATGCTGTTTTATTATATAATCTGGAGAGGTGATATAATTGAGATATTCATGAAGTTTTATGAGCCTTACAGTTAATAACAGATTATATGGTTACTTCTATGTAATCATAATGTTCTTTTCTCGTAAGTGAAGCCTTTGCTTTTTATGATGTATTTTTTTCTATTGCGAAGCAATTTATTTCATTGTTACCATTTTGTAATATGGAAGGAGCTGATGGGAAGGTCAGAATGGACGTCAGTGAGAGGGGGCTATGGGGCAAGAAGCTTCTTCTAGGAAAGGTGTTCTCCATCTCTCTGAGCCTTGGAAATCAGCTACATAGGCTGGGAAATATGTGCCTTCAAAACTAGTGAGCCTTTCTGTGGAGAGTAAGAGAGCTGGTTTTCATCATAATAGGGCCTGTGCTGCTAAACGTCATCTTGTATTTTCCCTTCTTTGCTTTTGTCATAAAAGTGTTTGATGAGGGAAGAAAAAATTCATAACTACCTGCGTATGGTGCTGCAATGCTAAACTTTATTTACCATGCAAGTTGTAACCCATGTCCTCTCCAGTCAAAACAAGAAGAATAGACGTCAGACAAATGCATGTAGGAGCAGTTTTCTCTGAGGCTATGTACGAGCATTAAAATTAATCACCTCAGCTAAGACTGCTCTTTATAGTTGCTTGCTTTCCAGTGTCCAAGTTTAAAGAAAACTGGTTACACCAGCCAAGCCCAGTTACCTATTCAGATTTTTTTTTTTAGTTTCCTTTCCAAGTTCATTGCTTCTCTGAAAGCCATCTCTGCACTATAAGTTTGCTTACCACTTTCTTCAGTCCAAGGATTTCTCATCCTTTGGCTCAGCATTTCCACTTTGAAACAACCCGTTTGATTAGCCTTCTGTAAGGTTGGGGGGGGTTTTGTTTTTAAATTATTTTTTAAATGTCCAGATTCATATTTTTGTTTCTTCACACGTGCAGTTTATATGTGTTTTCAGTGTTATTAGGATGTAGTTAACTCATGGTTATCTACGCCCCAAAATAACAAATGCCAGTTTCTATGCAAGATGGGAACTAGTCATCAGTGCAGATAGACAATGCAAAATATTGCAGCCAGTGAAAGACATGGTCTAGAAAAGGTAGCAGTACACATAATCATACATGGCAAACATGCACACAACCTATCTCACTACACATAAAAATGTCCTGAATAAATTTTAGTATTGATTTAATTAAATAGGTTGACTTTTTTTTAAATTTTATTTTTCCCCTGCAGCCATTTATATTTTTATACCTACTGGTCTTCAGAAGTGCAATAACATCACTATAAAATAATTTCTTGCATTTAAAGAGGTAGGTGGCTATTGTGATAGTTACAGATCTGGCCTTCTTTATTTCTACACTAGATGCCTGAATACTCATTGTGATAAAGTGTAGTGACGCATAAAATTAATATTTTAGGTACTTTTTAACCAAATGTCTTATCTCTTACAAGGCTGCCTTTGCCTTCCAGGGATTGGATTTAGTTCACCAATATGTTCCTTTCTAGTTATGAATTCCTTTGTGAGGAAGAAAAAAAAAGGAAACCTAGAAGAATGTTCTTCAGTTTAAAAAACTACTTAGTATGTGGGCAAATAGTGGGAATATGGGCAAATGTGGGCAAAAGGAATAGTGCCAAAACAGTGCCAAAATTCTTAAAGGATACATAGTATTTCTTTAGAAAAGATACAAGTAATTGAGTATTGATTATCCTTCCAGAAGATAAGATATGAATGCAACGGGAAAATGATATAGAGCAAACCTCTTAAATCAGAATGGTAAGTCTGCATATGGGATTTTTCATGATGCTACCTGAGAGAAGGGAAAGCTTATCTATTCCAGAAAAAGGCATCAAATATTTTAGTTTATTTACTTCATTTTTTGACAACAGTTCTTTTTTTTTAAGAAGTCCAGAAGTGTTGCCTGTGGGAAATCATTTTTATAATGCAAGTATCAATGGCATTGAGAACTTAGGTATCTAAGACCTGCCTTTTTATACTTCTGATCAAGTATGAAAATACCTCATGTAAAATATTTTGGTCTGACACCTCAATCAAATGTTAAGCTAATTCAGACCATTAAGACTTCAAACAAGTGTTCTTTTTTTTATTTGAAGGGTTTTTCTTTTAGTTCATCATTAAATTCTTTGCCTTATGACTCCTGTTGCCAAGACCGTAGTTTTATAGGAAAAACAACTTGTGTTGGCTGGAAGTTTATGAGGAGATTTTGGTTGTTTTGGGTTCAGCAGCTGCCTGTGTTCTGTAGTGTGCTAATAGAGAAGAGAGGAGCTGTCAGTTTTAAAGATGACTGAAGAGCCTTGAGTGAAATCCAGTCCCTGCCTAAGGACATTCTTTTGTGTAAAATGTTAGACAGAATTACTTGAATTCATTATCTGCAAGTTTTGATGCTGCCGTTGACAGTTTAATTTGGGTGGTTTGAAGACGCTGGTTATCTAAAACATTAACTGATGTAACCAGGTAGAGAATGGGTTTTAAACTCCTGGGTCTATGTACAGTGTCCATGGCCTATGTGCATCCTTTATGCTTAGTGATTTCACACTGCTCAAGAATTGAGGTTCCTTACAAGAACCTCTGTTTGCCCCAACAGGTCCTATTCCTGGTCCAGGAATTCCTTCCTACCTGGACAGCTGAGTTACTTTTTTTCTTTCCTACAAATGTTATTTTGATCTCACAAAGTGTGTTTATTGGTTGTTTTTTGATGCTGCTTTTTTTATTGTTTTGTGGTTTGTTTGTGGTTTTGGTGGGGTTTTTTTTTGTTTGTTTGAGATGTTTCTCTTCGTTTGTTTGCTTTGCATTTTTTTGCTTTTTTGGCCTGCTTACATGCCTTGGATCAAAAATATGTCATCAGTTTCAAATGCCCCTCCATCTGTCCATAGTCTTGGCCCCCTGTGACACCTCTAGAGTGCCTTGCAATTGGTGGCCCTGGATACAACCTGTATATATATATATGTATGCATAGCATTGGGTCACTCAGCACTGCTGAGGCTCTTGTTGTACATTCCATCCAGGCAGACTGCACAGTGCTGAGAGTCAGGCATTGGCCCTCTCCTCCTGCCTTCTCTGGCACAGCAAAGGAAATAAGGGAACCCTGGGATGGCACAGTTTTCCCAGGACATTTGGGTTTGGTTGTGTTTTGGTTTTTTTCCCCTTCTCCCAATCCATTGAATTTCTGCATCCCCAAAGTACATTTGGTTATCCCTCTCTGCATCAAATGGAATTTGGGTGCTTGTTTATTTTAACTTTAGTCTGTGATAGGGTGATACATTTTGAGGCCTACCAAAGGACTAAGTTCTGTTGCACAACCAGGCATTTGCTCTGGAGAAAGAGCTCTGTAGTAGGGGCTAAGTGTTACATAGAAACTTACTCGTGGCTATTCATAAGATACTTCAAGACGTTACAGAGCAAACAGAGCAACTTCTGGATTATCCCAGCTCTTATCAACCTTCTGCTGTATTGATGAAGGCTTTTTGTTGCAGCAAAGGGGCTTTTTCTTCCCTGCAAAAGCATGAAATGCCTGTGGCACAGCTGCCCTAGGAGCATCAAAGCATGGAAATAATATTAATTTCAGAGGGTTTTTTCAGTTTTTATTACTTTAGATATTACATTTTGTACTTGAATGTTAGTTTCTCCGTGTGTCTTAATTGTTTAGAATGAATACTTAAAATTCATCTCACTCTACAGTATTTCAGTATCTCCTTTAATGTTTATGTTCCTAGCCTTCTTGTTTAGGTCTAAGTCACAAAACTATTCTTTAATCACCTGTCATGGGTGGTTGTCCTCTATTGCATTGCAATATTCTAAAGACTATGGACCATATAAATATTTTTAAATAAATCCTGTAAAACCAATCTTATTTCATATTTAAAAGTTTTAATATTACTATTTATAACATGATTTCCCTTCTTAATTGTTAGTCTATTTTCCTAGCTTTAAAATATACACAGCTACTAGAAATATGATGCTGGTATGATAGTGCTAAACTAGTTTTTAGTCCAGTTTAATGATTTTATGTGATGCCACGGAAATTCAGAATTTTGTAGTAAGTATACCAAAATATTTGTAGATGCTGAATCTTAAATAGAAGGAAATCAGCAATGGGAAGAATGAATTAAGGAAAAAGTTCATGAGTATTATTAAATTGCAAATTAAGAAACTTTACTCCATATAATTGTGTATATATATAATAAGCTTTCCTTTTCCACCACGTGTGTTGAATTTTTTTGAGGCGTTGCTTTCCTGAAGTAATTTTTACACCAAATATACACAAGTCTTTGTTAGCAGCCACGCTGGGTAGTGCTTGTACCAGAGTTTCCTGATGACTTGCTCTGCGTTTAAATGCATGGCTTCATGTACAATACAAAGACTATTGTGGCTTTTCAACCAAATGTTATTGTGGTTATCCAATCCAAAATGCCTAGACCCTAATAAAAAAAACTCTTTCACTCTACTGTAACAAAAGGAAAACCATTTCACAGCATGACGGAGTAAATCTTTGTTGATAATTGACCTAGGAATTACTTAATAGTGACTCTGGGCAAGCTGTGTTCATGTGGCCAGTTGTGGGTGCACAGATGGTCAGTTCCAGACGCGTACTGCGTGACGATGGCCGGCATTGCGCAGCTGCCGTCCCTTCAGTGACATGGGTGCGGGCAATCCTTTGCCCTGCTTACCAAATGTGTGCAAGCACATGTGGCAGAGGTGAGGATAAAGGGCACAGAGCTGTTATATAATTACTGTGCATGTTGAACTGCTGCTTGATTAGAGGGAAAGCCGTTATTCTGCCGTGGCTGTTACGCCGATGGGCTCATTTTGATGATGTGTTCCCTTAACGTATTAGCTTTAACTTTTGAAGATTTGATTTAAATCCTGACTGTGCGTCACAGGCAAAAAGATGGGTGTTTATTTCCAAGTTCGGAGAAGGCATTTTTCCACATGATAAAGGCTTTGTGCATGTGTGCTTGATTAGCTGTTGTTGCTTTAGGGTATGTGGCCACACATACTTTTGCAGACTGGGGTTAGCATGTCTGAATAGTGTAGGCTCTTGTTCACCATTTTCCTGCTTTATGGCTACAGATTGTAAGTATAAAAGCTCCACTTGCGTGAAGCTATGCTATTGTTTTCTCCCTTTGAATAATAACCATACAGGAGTAAATGTGGGACACAACAGAGGGCAGGCAGTGGAAGCTTGCCAGCTGCCATATGGTGCAAATATTGGTGATGGCATGCTGTATTGTAAACTCAAGACCTGCAGTAGTTTATGCATTTATGCAGTGTGACCTTACATTGCTGTCAAAATGTATAACCATCACATAATTTTACAGAAAGAATTATGAAGTGTCAGGTTTGTTATACATTGAGAGTATTTGGACAGCCTAGTACTCAAATGTTCTAGTATGTCCATGTGGAGCAGTAGATTAATAGATGAAGAAGAGGTCATGGCAAAGATTGTATACTCTCAGGAGCCATTTTAAAGTCAAGATTAAGATCTGCTGAATTTAAAAAAACTGGGAGTTGATATTATCCAGCAAGCACTTTTAATTTTTTTGTTTGTGAGGCTTTTTGGGGTTTTTTTTGAGATGAAGCATCAAAATGTGTCCTATATACATATCTTTACATGCTCTGTATTCATGACACAGTGTGTTGTATGCATGAAAATAAGAGGGGGAATGAAAGTCATATAATGAAATATATTGTGTAAGTTATGTGCTTAATCCATCAGTAAGTGTCACATGTAGAGGTTTATCCACATTTACAGACAGAAGATCTAGAAAGGTATTGAGCAGTTACATATATGCACAAAAACGTTGGAGTGGTAGTGGGCTAGACTGTGATACTCTGAGCATTTATGGTATTTTTCATAGTAGTTTATGTTATTCTGATCTATATTAAACTTGGCTCTGAAGTATGAATGAGGAGAAGAGTAAGCCTTAGTCTTTCAAGCAACATTAATTTGTCTAAATATCACCAGCTTAATTTTTAGTTTAAGCAATGTAATTTACTGCATCATGGAGTTCAGTAAGTAATTGACCATATTACTTTCTTCAGTTACCACATTACCAGTTTTGGGCAGGGTAATGAATCTTTACTTAGTGCCAAGTATTGCTTTCTGTGAAATTATTGTTCGTGATGTTGTCATGCTACACATACACATTTAGAGCTGTTTTTATCAGCCCTTTCAGAACTTTGGAAATGGATAAACAAATGCAGCTGGGCCCCTGAAGGGAGGCTGCATCTCCTTTCCTGTGAGATTTTAACCATGTCATGCTGTTCATCATACCAGCAATCAGCACCCCATGGCTCCCATCTAAATATCCTAACTGATTTGTGATCTGCCAACAGAGTTGATTTGTGTCTGCCATCATCAGTTGAAACAAATGCCTATAAAGCCACAGTGGCTGGCATGATTTTGACTCGTGATTTTTGTCCTTCACTTGGGGTGTTAATTGCTTGTGTGTTTGAAAGGCTGACCTTCCTGAACTACCACCACCTGAAAGCTCTGGTGCTTGGCAGAGTTCTGTCATTTGGCACATGAATCTGAGGTGGACTAGCTAAGGCAGTTGCTTGCTTCCCTTCCTGGTAGACTAGGAGCTTAAAAGGAAGGAGTTGGAGTCTACTTACTTGATAATTGTCATCTCTCTCGTTTTCTTTAGACATTGTCCATGACCCTGGCTCAGTTTAGGTGATTATTAATTGTCAGTGATGTTCTCACTGTGTTTTGAACAAATGTCTAATGAACAGAGTGGAGTGCTGTGCCTCTTGCTTAGCAGTGACCTTGTTCTTCAGGCAGCTGGAGTAGGACAGTTCTGCTTGGCTCAGTATTAAAATCTCAACATATTATTTTTAAAGAATTTGTATTTTTAATACCTGCAAAATGCATCTCAGTTATTCTAAAATGTTCTTCTCATCTTTGCTTCCACAGTACCAGGATACGAATATGCAAGGCGTAGTGTACGAATTAAACAGCTACATAGAGCAGCGCCTGGATACAGGAGGAGATAACCAACTGCTTCTGTATGAACTGAGCAGCATCATTAAAATAGGTAAGAAGGAGAATCAGATGTCTCTGAGCTGTTACTCAGCATCAGTGCACAGCACATTTCTTACGTGGTTTAATTAATAAAGACAGATATTGAGGGATAACAGTGTTCCCATTGGATGTTCTCTCAGTGTGAACTTACTTCACCTTCTGTCCCTCAGTGAATCCCTAGCTGCACTTAAGTGAATTTCATCTTTGGAGAGAGTTGCATATCCAATTGTGATATTAGAGTTTCATGTTAAATGAACCAAAGAATCAATTATTCTTGTTATGATGGTGTTGCAATTTCAATAGTGAAAATAAGAAAAGAGAAAGCTATCAGTAATATCACTGCATACTTAAACGCCTTTAGAAACAATTGACAGGTCACTGGGAGAAAGCATATCTTTCGTGTGATTACAAATTAAACTTGGTTGTTTAACTAATTTTTTCTATCTGATGTAAGTACCTTTTTTGGCAAGAGAATACTACATATGATCAAAAGTTAAAAATTAAAAACAAAATACTCAATAACAATGTAAATGTAATTTGGCTTCTTTTTAGCCAGAGTGGATGTACTCAGGCTTCAGTAGGAAGTGTCACAGTAGATTTGTCAGCTCTTTAGAAAGGTTTTACTGTCCCAGCTACTTAATAGTTTTTTAATGATGAGTAATAGTTCTATTTTATATACTTGATGCTTTAAAATATCCTTTTCTCTGCTGATTTTGCTTAAGCTGTTATTTGGATATTGATGTCCAACTCACAGCAAATCAAATTTGTTAATACACAGCAAGTGAGATTTGACAATAGAGTGCTTATGTTTTACAATTATATTTTCTTTCTTTTGTAAAGCACACGGGAGGGTTTTTTGTATATTACTTCCTTTACAGTACTCATTTGTCTTGTAGGTCAATATACTTAGGTACTACAGCTGAAGGATTTAAACTCTGATTGTAAATTACTGCCCTCAACTCTTACCAGTGCTGTGCAGTTGACAGCAAGGAAGTAACTACACAATGGAACTTTTTTCCTTTTGTCAAAGAAATTAAGAAAGCCATTTGATTTGATTGCACATAAGTAAAAACTTTTCCCTTGAAATGTACTTAAAGGATTCTTGAGTTCCAATAAGTATCAGATATGTCTTTTTACTGGCTAGAATGTTTATTAACTTTTGAAAAGACACACACACATGGTCCAAACCGGTTGTGTAAAGCAGGGGGGAAAACATTTTCTGCTATATTCTGTTCTGATTTTGGGGGTAAGTTATGATGGTTGGTTGACTCTAAACTTTTGGAAGTTTAAGAAACTTGATTTTACCCTGTTTCATACCACAATCTGAATCTGGCAGAAATCTAAAAAAGTATAAACTTTCTGGTGAATGTCAGTATTTTTAATATGGGCTAGGTGCAGAAAATAGAAACAGTTTTTTTGAAACACATTTTTGTAGAAGTATTTGTAACTTCTCATTTTCCCATGATTTTCTCTCTTAAGGAAAGGACAAATATAGCTTAACATTTACGGTTGGAATTTATTTTGCTCACAGAAATTGTAATGGTATCTGATGGATTATATTGTAAATACACTTTTTTATGTCAGTTCTATTGTATGAATTAATTTGCATTTACAGACATTAGGCCTTGGAGTATAGATGTATAAAGAAGTTGCTTCTAATTGTCTTTTGGAATGCAGTAAATTCCAATGAAGAAAGCAAGAACTCTGTGGTACCTCTAACTTTGTAGACTCTTGGAAGTTTTAGGGGACACAGCAAAAGACCTTAGCCTTTGGAATAGTGGATGTTTGTCCTAAGTGGAATTGAATCCGTGGTTTCACCTGAGAGATGTTGTGTAAGTTCAATTTATCCCTGTGAATACAATTATTTCTTTTGTTATTGCTTTGGCAGCTACAAAAGCTGATGGATTTGCACTGTATTTCCTGGGAGAATGCAATAATGTAAGTATACTGGATTAAAATGCTGCTTTTCTGTACATTCACAAGTATGTTTTTTAATGTAATAATGGTGCCAATGAAAAAAATATTCTCTGCTTTTTTTATCCCTGGTATTTTTGCGTTTTGCTTTGTTGTTTTTTTTTTAATTTGGCAATAATGCTATTTTTTCTCTGACTCTGGAAGCTTAACTTGTGATTTAGCCCTATTATTGTCTTTAAGAAGCAGAAAACCTAACTTGGATTTACTGTCTGTGTAGCCTTTTCTTTGCATCTAGTTATCTCCCTGATTTTTTTTTTTAATTGTCAGCTGCAACTTGATAGTAAGGTAATGTAAATTTCAGATGTAGATTCTAGTTGGCATAAAATAAATGATACATTTAAAATTTATTAATTCAATTAGTTTCTGGTGTAATAATTGAAATAACAGTGAGTCCAATATTTGTTCTTTTGTTATTTGAATGTTAGAATACCTTAGATCTTTTTCTGTCCAGTTTAATTTCAGTTGGAATGATACTAGACTTTGTAGTTATTTCAAATGGCTATCAAGAAGGAAATGTAGTTTAGTACTTCAGTCAGTTCCCTCAAATTAAAAATCACAATTTGTCAGAAATTGTGTCTTTCATTGGTTCAAGAAGCAAGCAGTGACTAGAGAGGAAAATATTTTTCCTCATTTTTTTTTCTTGCTTTACACCGCCAGTTTTAATAGTTTATTCTTATATAGTCCATTAGCCAATTTCATTTGGTCTTTGTGCAATATTTGAATTCAGAAAAAACAGTAAAAATTGCATTTTTGAAGTAGTGGAAACAGAATTGAAGATGTACAATCCTACAAGTAACTTGATGTAGAAGAAGGCCCATACAGAAATTTCCTATAAGAAATGGAAATGAGGTTTTGCATGTTTTGTGATATGATTGTTTCATACAATAAAGAGAACCCACTTTATTATTCAAATTTGTTTTTTCTCGATGACTTCTGTAAAATATATAAATAACATATATTTTTAAATAACTCTTTGACTAAGAGGTATAGTTTAAGAAACATGTTGTTCATCCTTTATGACTGCAATCTTTGGTTCTCATTAGTACATGACAGCATTCATTGTCATGGGTAGGGGGTGATGCAAGCCGCCACTGCAAAGCTCCCTCCTGCTGCCAGAGGCAGGAACTCGCAGGAAGTTCAGCCTCCATCCCAAATGCACAGCCCAGGCCAGCTTTGGTGGCAGAGACTGCCTGCCAGCTGAGCATGCTCATCTCTAAATGCTTTGTAAAAGATTACAGTAAAATTAACTTTACGGCTTGAGACAAAGAGAATTCTTACTATGGTGAGGTTTTTCCTATTAGATTAGTGTGGCATAATATGGGAGTACTCACAGCCTTCTGATACCTGAGGGCCTGGGTGCTATATGTATGACCTTTTGTTTTTTGTTTTGTGTGGGTTTTTTTTGTTTGTTTTGTTGGGGTTTTTTTTGTTTGTTTGTTTGTTTTTTTAATAAAACATATTAGGCAGATGAATCTATTTGCTTCCCAGTATTCCACTACAACTTTTTCCTGAAAAAAGCTCCAACCACTAAAAACACACATTGACTTTATTAACTACTGCTATGTAGCTGCATCACCCAAAATGGAATGTTCTTCATGTAGTTATTATAAGGACTGATCCCAAGTCCTTTGAAGTTAGTGTGAGATTTTCCATTCACTTTAGTGGGCTTTGGGCCAAACTCATGTTTGTAGTCTTGTAACTAAATGGTAATGCATTAGCCTACTTCTTACCAGAAATTGTCATTGGAAATTAATTTGGATATCTCTTGTCTCTTGAATATTTAATTTAGAGGATGTATCCAAGTGAGATTAGCCATTGCCCAGCAAACACTGGCAATGGGATTTTATTTATTTTTATTAAATGTCTTTAAAATGGGAACAAAAATATTCTGCATAGCAAAAGCAGGAATGAGCTAATTCTTTAAGATGAATTTGAAAAAGAAATTAGAGCCCTTTGATTAGCCTGGACTAAGTATTTGCTGAATATCTATGGCCATGTATTGAAGAATAGTATTTGCTTTTTGGTGGCTTCATATTTTGGTGCTAGAGTTGTGATTTGAATTTTGCAAATTTGGCAAAACCCTTCCCCTACCCCCTCCAATTTACCATTGGACTTTCTGTTTATTAGCTTGGAAAATATCTGCTTGTTATCCAGCTAGGAGAGTATGTGTGTTTATCTTTTTGAGAATTAAGCTTTGGGAGGGAAGTGTGTAAGAATGGAGGAATCCTATTAACAAGCAGATAACTTTCAAATAGTTTTCTAATATTTAGTGATGTGTGTTCTGTCTATATTCTGTAAGGGAAGTTATGACCAAACCTGAAGCACAAGAATTAACTCTACTTGATTTCAGTTCCTGCTTTAAATGTGTTTTGGTAGACTTTTGCTTGTTTAAATTAATTCAGATTTGAGAATTTTGACTTGTGTTAATTTCATCAAAGGAACAGTTTTGCAATATGAGATAGCCTTAACTACCTTCAGCCTGGATTACATAGTGAGTTTCTAATCAGGATATAAGATAATTTCCTTCTACAAAAATGCTTAATTTCTGCAAAATGGAAACCAATAAATGATTACTACATACTTTGTGTTATTATTTCTTAATAATGAGAAAATTGCCATATCATTGCAAATTGCTTTTTTCATAGATTAGTAAGAGTGCAGAGTAAATCATTCTTTGGTGCCATATTTAATATAGGCAGAGTTTTCCTTACATGAAAATTATATTAGAACTGAAAGAAAAATCATCTAATTTGAGACAAAGCTCTAGATTAGCCAGTCCCTTTCTTTTTCCAAAACATAGATGATACACTGGACTTTAAAAGAGGACATTGCTTTAGAAAAAATTCCTTTGGAGAGTTTAATGGCACAAAAGCAAGTTTGTAAAAATATCTTTCTATATAAAAAGTTTCTTTATGGCCTTATTTTCTTTCTCTCAATTGAAGTTTACATGCTATATTAGAGCTGGAAATCAGCATAAGGACTAAGTAACTTCTGGCTGAGACAGCTGAGGTTGAATGCCTTCAGGATATTTACTTGAGTGAATTTGCTTGAAATAGAAGATGCCACATCAATTGCAGATTGCAGCCTATTTCTTTATGCCAGTATTACTCAGACTTGGTGCCAGAATGGTGCCTGTGTGGACAGCTCAGTTGTTTTAGCATCCTTCTGGGTGTTCAAATTGCTTGGAAGCACTACCACTCAGTGCAGTCCTTACTGAGAGTGCTCTGATGGTGACTCTGCTTTGCAAGTGATTGCCCTCTAGCAGGTGAGCACCCCATGCATGCCCAGCTCCTTCCTTCCCCATGCAGTTTCCCAGTGGATCAGAATCTGATTCTGCCTATGCTGTGTGTATATGGTAGAATGAACTGCAAAGTACTCATGCTAAAAAGATAGGCCTTCCTCATCAGCGTCATGAGCTGAACAGACCTGTGTCCACACTGCCTCTGGTTTTTGAACTTTCTTCATATCTAAGGAATTATCTTTGTCCCTGGGTTAGCATAGTTATGCAAATAAAATTATTTTTTTCTTAAGGTACATAGCAGCCATTTTACAAATACTATATACTGGAGAGAAGAAACACTTCCAAATCAAACAGGAAAGTTTCACAACTCTCCAGCAAAGGACTTGACTTTATTTCAATTTTCATTTCTTATGGGGATGAATATACAGTTAATTCTCCTGTTATGACCTTAATTATCATCTTCAAACATGACTTAAAGGATTTACTAAAATCCTCATATTGGATACTATGTGTATAAATTAATTGCCTAAGTATCATGCTAGCTGGGCATGGATTTAAGCCCATAAACTGACATCTTTACAAGGCAATATTTCTAAAACACTTATCACAGTTACAGGGTTCCTAATGTAGTACTTTATTAATCAGTTCTTCAGATAGTTCTTGTTTATAGCTCTTACTTGTATGAGTAATTTGCCTCATGATTGTACCGTGATTCCTACGTGAAGATGTATGACTTCGAATTTACAGGCATACAGTTAAAGAAGCTTTTACTTGGTCTTGTGTTACTTAGCTCCTGAGACTGCAAATTGTGTTGACAAACACATAATCCTTGCTTCAGACAGAAGTTTCCAATAGCTTTATTGTAAGAAATAATTATGTGAGGCCACAAATATGTGCACATACTCTGTGCTTCAGGGTATGTTTTATTAAGCCGTTCTTGAATTTCTGGTCATGCAAAAGTTGTTGCAGCTTGATGTGTATGCAGTGCCACCTAGTGAGTTTATGAGGTGAGTGATTTGAATTATTAAGAACCCAGGAAAAAAGCATGTACTGCTTGCGAATTGTCTCCAGTTTTTGAATGCATAGACAACTTCTCTGAAATTTGAGTCTTTTAAACATGTTTCCAGGTGAAATCCTTCTAGTTGCAAGTCAATTCAGGAAACTTGGGTTTTTATCCTTGATTCAATTCTAAGACCATGTTGATTTTTTTTTTATAGGTCAAGTAGAAGAAATCTGTTGCTTTCTTATTTGACAGTGAATAGTGATACTCAACAGAGAGCAAAAGCTATTGTTTAGTTACAGTGTCTGAGTTTATATTTGAGTCAATAAATTATCAAGCTGAAAGAAATAAGCGTCAAAATGTATTTTAGGGAAATTTTGGTCTTGTTTAATTTACTATTCAGGTAAATGGACTTGTGGAATGTGTTCATGATGAATATAGTATCATAAAATATCCTGAGTTGTAAGGGACCCATCAGGATCATTGAAGTCCAGTTCCTGGCCTGCATAGGACAGCCCAAGAATTTCCCTGTGCCTCTGAGCATTGTCCAAACACTTCTTGGACTCTGTCAGGTTTGATGCTGTGACCACTTCCCTGGGGAGCTGTTCCAGTGCCCAACCATCCTCTAGATAAAGAACCTTTTTCTAATATCCAACATAAGCCTCCCCTGACACAGCTTCAGGCCATTCCCTTGGGTCCTGTCACTGGTCAGCACAGAGCAGAGATCAGTGCCTGCCCCTCCTCTTCCTCTCCCAAGGAAGTTGTAACTGCAGTGAGGGCTCCCCTCAGTCTCCTCCAGGATGAACAGACCAGGTGACCTCAGCTGTTCATTGTATGGCTTCCCCTCGAGGCCCTTCATTATCCTTGTCCTGCTTTGGATTTCCACTTACAGCTTTAAATCTCGTTTACATTGTGGCACCCAAACCTGCCCCCAGCACTGGAGGTGAGGCTGCCCCAGCTCAGAGCAGAGCAGGACAATCCCCTCCCTTGCCCAGCTGGTGATGCTGTGCCTGATGCCCCCCAGGACAGGGTTGGCTCTCCTGGCTGCCAGGGCACTGCTGACTCAGGTTCAAGTTGCCATCAACCAGGATCCCCAGGTTCCTTTGCTCAGCACTGCTCTTCAGCATCCCATTCCCCAGTGTGTGCATACATAAAAATATACTATAGGTAGAATGCAGAAATTGCTAGAAAATTAGACAGAGCCCAGTTGTTTGTGTTTGCTCAATCAGAATGGGAGGTTGTTTTGCAAAAACCTGCAAAGATTTATCCAGGTATCTGGTTTCGCTTATTATATTCACTAATGACAGGTGAAGAAAGAATACGGGACTGCAGATACGTTTATAGGAACAGATTAGATTTCAAAATGGGCTTTGGAAAATGGTCAGAAGAAACCAGACAGTGATTCAGCTAGGAAAAGTGCTCAGCTTTCCATATATTGCCTCTCACTGTGTAGGGCAATTGATGACTCTGAGAAAGATTCTAAAATTTTCAGTGAATTTTAAGGTAAAAATGAGTCTGCAATAATCATTGCTGTATCAAAAAAATACACTTATGTATGTAGCACAAAAAGAACTCTAGCCGGAGTGTATTTTTCCTATTTCTCTCTCCACTGCTAAAGCCACAGATGGAATTTAAACACTCATTTAAACACTGCACTTTAAGAAAGAATAGAATTGGAGGAGCTGAAGTGAGTTCAGGAGTGAGCAGAGAGAATAGTCAGGAAACAAAAGAAGTGGTTTTGCTTAGTGTAAAGAAAAGAAATTTGAGGGGTGAAGATATGCCTGGATTAGGCAGAGAGGAAGGGAATCACCTCCAATACCTATGGTGTGTAGGGCAAGCAGCAGTGTGCTTGACTTGGCATTGGGAAAACTTTCTCAGTCATGGCTGTAATGAAGCATGATAGTCTGTTGCTTGTGCATGCCCAGGGTTCTTCATCCCTGGGGGAGTGTTTGGGACCTGTTTGGCCAAATGTCTTTCAGAAAAATGCTGAGTTGACCATGCCTCAAAAATGGAAGGGATGGTAGAGGGTTTTTTGTGTCAGTGAACTGCTGTAACTCTCATGGTGTTTTTCTTGTGTGAATCAACTGGAAAGCTTCCAGGAGTTAAGTGCAGTTAAAAATTGATACTGTTGAGAAGGGTGAGCACGTAACCCCCTTGCCAAAAACAAAAAAAAACCCAACTGCTGGAATAGAGTCATAGAATCTTTTAAGTTGGAAAAAACTCTGAGATCATTGAGTCCAACCATATAGCTTAACATCACCAAGATGAAAGAATGAATTTTGCAACATTTGTCTATGTTCACCAGTATTTAAAAATTTGTTCTGCGGTTAGTGTAAGTGCATCATCTTCATTTCACGAGTATTCAACATTTGTGCACCCTATCTGGCTTAAAATTGAAATCTCCTGTCTAGTACACTGTGGTGTATTGCAAAGGAAACAAGTTTTTAGAAACAATGGTGGTAGTTGCTGGTGTTTTTTTTCTTTTATCCCTGTGTGCTTCATACAGTCAGACTGCTGCACTTGCATTTAAACCCAGGACATAATTGCCTCGAGCTCTTAGCATGGTAGTATTGGGCTACTACTTCAGCTAAGCCAGATAACAAATCCGAGTGGCTGGCTGTGAATAATTTCCAAATTAATTACGTTAGTTTGTTTTTCTTGGTCATCTTTGCCTATTATAATGAGTTTTTTTCTTGCTAAAAATCAAGGCCTTAGGGCACAGCGTTTGTAAATATCTGCAGATATTGATATCATTCGGTTGTGTGGTCTTACATTTGAGTCGTCCTTTACCAAGAATAAAAATCTATTGCTGTTACTGAACAGAAACAGATGTGAGTAGCAGAAGCCATTAAACTCACTTAATATCAGCTTGATCAATTTCCATTTTCTCTTTAATTTTTTCTTTCCCCCAAGCATCAAATCACATAGCAATGCTTTAGTATGAAGGCTTTCATTTAATGTCAGTTGAATATTAAGTGATTTCCCATGAAGCGTTTTCAGGACCAGTTTTATCAGCAGATTGCACTGTGCAAGAAACTAGATCAAGATCCAGTCACCCGTACTACCAACATTGTAAGTGGAATGCTTGTCACATGTGTACTTTAACCTTCATTTTAATCATTAAACCTGGTTTTTAGCCAGACTGCTTTTCTGCAAGGAAATTTTAGAAAAATTAGTTTGTGATCGTCATTGGCTCAGTTAAAAGTAGTTATATGAAAAGAAGAAATAACAGTTTGTGAAATGATGATGAATACATGTATACAGTTTAAATCTAATCCTGGCAAGCTTTATGTAGTTGATTGGATGGTTTCTAGTTTTTGTGTGATAGGATTTGGTGTTGTGCTGGATTCCAACAAACTGCATACCAACAGTGACTAGAAAAATAGCACCAATTAACCTGTGGTTGTCCTTTTCATCAGAAGAGCTAAAGATTGAAATAATTGAACACTGCAGGTACTTTCTTAGTGCTGTAACAGTATCTGTCAAGAGCTGTGGATGCTGTTGTGTTATGAAACTTGCTACTACTCCTCATGTTTTCTTTTAGTGGGATTTTATTCTGCTGTCTCTGTCAAGCATTAGATTTTCACTAGAAAAACCAACAATGGGACAAAGTTACGCCAGCATGACAAGATGAACATGAATAATTCTTCATGTGCGTGCTCTTAGCTGTTAGAAATGAGGAGTGAAGAAGGCTTTTTCAGCCACAGTAAGAGATTCAAGATAAATTACTTAATAATTTTACTAGACTGAATGCATAGTACCAAGGAAAGAGCACCAAAACCCATGGTATAATGGTTTATTGAGTATATACTCATCTTGTTATGTGTCTGAAAGCCAAGTTAGTGGGTTTATCTGTGAATTGAGGATGCTGTCATGTTTATATCCCTCAAGAAACAGTTACCGTACACCATTCTGCAGTCCTGTAGACTGATAGGCTTGATAATACATTAATATTTTAAAAAGGTATTAGAGACTACAATATGTTGCCTGTACCTAGAGTGCCTAAGAAACATGGGTCATAGAATAGAATCATAGAATCTTTTAAGTTGGAAAAAACTCTGAAATCATTGAGTCCAACTGTATAGCTTAACACCACCAAGATGAAAGAGTGAATTTTGCAACATTTGTCTATGTTCACCAGTGTTTAAAAATTTGTTAAGGTCTTAATTTATTTTGGACTTTCTGTTTTGCTTCAGTTTGTTTTTTGTAAGAACCTCTTCATCTCCGTGTTCGTGATAGGTCATTAGTGGATTCCAAACCACACTGTTACATCTATCAAAATTAATAGGAGTTTTTTTGGCGGTGGACTATATCAAAGTGAATTAGATGATTAAACTAGGAGGGGAGGAATAATTTTGAAGATTTTAGGCCCAACCAGAACAATCTGTCCTGTCACAGATGGAAGCAAAGAAAGCTCCTCATGTACTCTTAGAGTTTCAACAAGGTACAGGAAGTTCATGCTGTCAAACTTTAGTGTTCCTCTGCCTACTACATCTAAAGAACGAAGTTCATCACCATATGAAACTTGTTAGAAGATGATTGTTAATGGGGTGGTTGAGACTGATGTAGGAAAGAAGGTTCTGTCTTTGTCTGGAAGGAAGGTATACAGATCAAAATTGGGAATTGCAGAGTCCTGTGGACTGCCAAGTAGCAGAATGCCTGAATCTGGAAGCTTCCAAAGGATTCTCTCCCCAAGCCAATGTTAGTCCTTTTGGTACTGAATCTCCCATTTTGGTTGGCTTTCTCTCTCGTCAGCAGTAGAGATCCCTAACACTCTTTCTACACTAGTTATGTTTTATTACTTGACTTTTGCCTGGATTGAGATAGTGACATTGCACTATCAGTAATGAGCTATTTGTATTTATCCCTTTCTGATACTGAGAGGCTCCCTGCAAGTGATAATAGTAGCAAAAGAGTCTCTGAGCAGTGCACAAGCATCCTGATGTCTCCTCAAGCTTTTCCTTTTACTGCATTGTGAGTTACTATCAGTACAGTATTTGGTACATCAGAGGTCCTAACATTCTCATATTTCCTTTTTTATTGACTATATATTGGTTAATTTGTGGATGAAGATGCACTGGTTTCTTATTTTTAATCATGGTTCATTATCATTACCAGAAATACAAACTGTCTTTTTTGAAGTAAAATATTCAGACCAACTGAGAAAATGCAAATTAATTTGAAAGGACCCAATCTATTAATTTCTTCACATACTTGTGAAGCTGTATGCAATATATCTGAGGTCTGTATGGACACACTTCTAGTTACCCTTTGAGCTAGTGAAAGATCATTGGAATGTACACTTGCAAATTAAAAGAATGATGGAGTCATTCGTAGTTACAAGAAAGTAGATGAGCCCTAAATTTTATCATTACTGCAGTATATTTTGTTTCATAAGTATTTTCTTAAGCAAAATATAAAAATAAATGTGAGCTGGATAGGTGATGTGGAAAACCCGTTTTCTGACAGTGATAATTTTATAGAGATTCCCATAAAGCTGTGTCCGTGGGATGCCTCAGAGATTGTTTCAGTAACATGCCATAGTAAAGCAGAGCACAGTTTACTTTGTTTTGTTTGGCTGACCTTGCCATTTGATGGCGTGTATTTGAGACATTTCTACATAATTAATTGGCAATAAACATTTAAATTCATTCAGACATAAATTCATCAAATATGGAATGTACGAACACTCATAGCACAATTTGTTAGGTGTATGCATAAAGTCAGTGTGGAATGGTAGAAGCTTATGGATTAATTTCAGCTTATGTATGGTTATGAGAAAAATTGCTTGTCTTTTTAATTGTGCTGCATGGTCAGGATAAGATTATCAATTGTTCTGCAGAGTCACTTCTACCCCTACAGTCAGGAGGAATAGTGGCAAGTTTAGAACCTGTTGGGTAGTTAGAAGAGTTTTTTGATCACTGTGACCCCTTAGCCACGGGTTTGCAACTTTCCATAGAAGCCAAATGGGATTGCTTCTGCAAAACTCTTTTTTGGAGCAGCTGGAAGTAAAATAATATTCACAAACTTTCTCCAGCGTGGGGAAACTTCTTTACAGCAGTACTTCATGATGTTAGCAACAGAGGGGTTTACCAGACAAAATGATACACAAGGACAGAGGAAAGATTGTGCTGGTGAAAGCAGCCTTTGCAGGCAAAACTTTGTGGTGTCAACACGGGTATTTGGCCATTGAAGATTCAGTGAAGGTGTTTTCTGAAGAAAAACACATATGTGTGTGAGAAGTGAGTTCTTTGTTTTCTGGTGCAAGTGGCTGTTTGGTTTTCTTCCCTCTTTTTCTTGGTTTGAGAAGCTCTTTCCGAGAGGAGAAGGATTGTGCGTTGTTTTGTGTTTTAGTGCTGGGCATGCCTCAGGAGATGAGTGTGGAAAACCACATTTTATACACATAATGTAAACAGCACAGTTACTTTGCTAATCATAATGCATTGCTACCTTGGCAAAGAGAATCAAATATGTCTTAAGTACATAAGAAGAATGGTGTGAATAGAAGTGTTATTCTTTGGCATCTTTGGCAAAACCAACTTTGGTCTCCGATGTCCTATTGATTTTTGTATCATTCCACTGCTTGGACTACATCAGTCAGACTTGAAGCATTGTGTTGCATCTCAACACTTTGCAGTGCTTTGCAACAGAAACCACCTTTTCAGTTTTGAACGTGTTACAGCGTTACTGTTCCTATTACAAGTAGGATTCCTATTAAAATAGTAAATCTTAAGTGTATAAGATAGCAAATCAGACTTTACAGATATGCATTTTAGTATTTCTATGCCCTTTATATTTTACTACCTTTTTTTATTTTTTGAAAAACATTTTATGCCAGAACACTGATTTAAATAAAGATCTCTGATTTCTTCAGTTTTATTAGAATAATGTACTTTTTTTTAAGATCATGGTGTGCTTTTCTTGGCTATGTTATGTAAAATGTTCTTTTTCATTCTATTTAAGTGCATGTAAAAACATGAACTGGAGCTTATGAAGGCAAGCAACTGTGAAACTAAGTTTTCATTTAAAAATTAAGTGTATCTTTATTAGATTAAGGACAAGTAAGAATAAATGGAATAAATGGAGCTTTTTATTCTGGTAGATTGAGTAGGGTTGTTCTGAGAGACTCAATGTATTGATTTAATGGGTTTTTTTGATTGTTTGGATGTTGCTTTTTAAAAAAAAAATAGATTTTTATAATTCATATGGAAAATAAGCATTCTGACTTTTCAAGTGTAACTTACTTCTAGTGGCCACACTTTAAGGCAGCTGTGAGCATGAATGGGTTTGAAGAATAAGGTTCAGGTTTAGGATAAGAATAAACAGAAAATTCCATGACTTCATGTGCTTGTACTGTAATGCAAGACATCAGAATGGAGAAAAAATCTTGATATTCAGCAGGGCTAGTCCATGGAAGAAACATCTTTCTTCCAACTGAAAAAATACTTGTCAGTGCTAAAATAGTTGGGGCAGATCTATATTTTTATTATTTTTAAGACAGTTTAATTTTCATCTGTACCACATATTAGCAAATGAATTACTGGAAATTGGATGGAAAACTAACTTTCTTGTCTTGCTGGATTTTTTGGGAGTGACTTTCTGCTTAAGAACAAAATACTCAGCTATTGTTTTTTTTTTTTCAGAATCTTGAGTGTTTTTCTTTTGAGCTTACTAAATATCCTAATGATTGGACCACTGAATCTCCTTGGATAGACTGCAATCTTATTTGGGCTATGAATTTCATACTATTTATTGACCATTTTTTTTCCCCTCAGTGTAAAGTTTCAACTTTCTCCCTCCAAAATGCTGGTAATACATTGCAGCTGAGGTATCTTCATCACTGCAGGAGTACCTTCATATGGTGCATTATATTGCATGTCTTTATTTTCTGAACATTTCAGTGTGGAGATTTTTGGAATTTTTAGTACTAGTGTTTTATAACAGACCCTGCGTATTTGTAAAGGAAGGAGGATTTTGAGAGGATGCACGTCATATCATCACTTCATTTTCTACAGCTGATAGTAGATGCTGAATTTTCGCATGCAAATTTTGCCTGTAATAATCCATGCTAGAAAACAGCTCCTGTCTCATTACAGCCCTAATGAAAGCAAATTTTGAGAATAAAATTAATCAGCAGCACAACCTGTGGCCATTCTTAAGAGGAATGTTAGTAATATATTGTGGTGTGGCATTGTCATCTATCGCTGGTATTATCTAACAAGAAATTTAAATACTATTGCTACTTTTCGGGTGTTTTCTATTGAAATAAATGAGTGCATCCTAGATTAAAAAAAAAAAGTTTTTCTTACAAGGTAATGTTTCCTTGTCTGAGTCTGTGTATGCTGTGTATTGTGTGTTCAAAGTAAATGCAATCCTTCCCTGATATAAATAATAACTGACTTTAGTCATCCACTGTTCTCCACAGGAGTTGTCCAGACATTACCTGGATGACTTTAGAGTGGGATTTTTCTAAGATTTCAGAAGAATTACACAGAGTTTATTCCAGTTTTCCTCTATATTCTACATAGGTTGTGCAGTAACTGTAAAAGTAATCATGCTTTCTAATTACTTTTTCTTTCTTTCTCTCTCTCTTTTTTTTCCTTGTAACTAGAGTCTGTGTGTATTTACACCACCAGGAGCTAAAGAAGGACACCCACGACTCATTCCTGCAGGGCCCATTGCACATGGCACTACAGTATCTGCTTATGTAGCCAGATCCAGAAAAACGTTGTTAGTAGAAGATATTCTGGGGGTAAAAAACTTTCTGTTTTTCATTAGACGATTGCAGCATCTTAGAATGAATGTTTTGATGCTGGAATGTTTTGATGCTGAAATATTTACTGAGATGAACATTTAATGACATAATTTTTACACCTGTCTTGATACCAGGAAAATAAATCTGAGTTTGGATTAGCTGATGGAATAATTTCAGAATATTTCATTTATTTCTGGCTTTAAAGGTTTGGGTTTTTTTTCACTCTGGGTTTCGGTTATTTTAACTTGTTTTTAGCTGGCAGTTAAAGGACTTGGAAAAAACAACCAATTGAAACTCCTGTGGTCTTCTTGGTCTTGAAATACTAACCCCAAACAAGAAGACTTTCATACACTCAATCAAATTTGAAAATTTAATTTAATTTTAATACAGGGCTCCCACTGACAAGAATGTCATTTGGAGTTCTGGTTATTAAGCAGGATTTTTATCTCTGTATACTCTAATGTAAAGCTAGAATACTGATAATATCAGTAGATTTACATGAAAAGTGCCCTAATGTAACTAATATCAAAATTCAAGCCTATTTCTGTCAACAGGAGTTGGAAATTCCTAAGGTGATATTCCGATAATTCTTGGCACTCTGTATGTCTGTATGTCTTTTTAATTTTTTAAAACATTTCATCCTCTAGTTGCATCTGTTCAATTTTATGAAATTGGTATTTAAACTGTATTTTGTGCGAGCACTTACGGTTATGAGAACACCAAGGAAGTTTACATTCTTTCCTCTCTTCAATATTTCCTATGTTTTCAAGTTCTGACCAGAATAGCAATTTTTGGATAATTTGACCAAAAAAAAAAAGAAAGAAAAAATGGACCTTGCTGTCTCTACTTTTGAAATTATTTGTTAAAAATATTTATGACCTTAGTTGGGCAAACCTTGGTATAAACAAATCCCAGATGCCTGATGTGAGTACACTTAAACAGAGCCACAAAAACTGTTAGTCAGTGCTTTCTACTCACCCTGGACTGTAAGATGTTACGTGTTGATATGTTTTGTTAGTTAAATTGAGGGTTTGAATTGTTACTGGTAATTTCCAATTAATATCATGATATCCTTACATACAAGAGCTCTGTGTTTTGGTTTTACATTCTTAGTAAAATCATGGGCTTAGTGAGGAGGAGTTTTGAACCTTTTTTTGATTTAGTATCAGTGATTCATTGACCAAACAGCAAGATTTGGTGAGATGGTTTTGCCTTCATGTGACTTTTAGGAGCTTCTCAACAGCGAAAGAGAAGTGTGTGCAGGTAGACTTGCCAGCCCTTTTTTTTTGTGGGAGGACAGAACTAAAAAGAGAAAGCAGAAGGCTCATGTTTCAAAGTGCTTCCCACTCTCTTTTGTCTGTCATTTGTTCAAATTGATTGTCATCTTAGTAATTAAGGTAGAGATTACTTGCTGTTTTCTTTGAGAAGTGAGAGATTTTGATCAGCCTTGAAGGGGTGTCTGTCTTGCCTAAGCACAGCCTGCAGGGAACATCTAGTAGGAATCAGGTACTGAAGGACTGATGTACAACGAGGTGGGTCTTGCACACTTCACACTGGGCGGTGACTGCCTTACTAACTGTGACATCCAGGTGCTTTCTTAGCTCTGCCTGAGTTTGCCTACACAGGGAAGCGAAGCTATAAAGCTTTGAACATTCCCTGTGAGGATTGAAAGTTATGTATTTGGGCCTTTTAAAGCAGGTGGTAGGATTATTTTAACGTTGGTTTCTGTATCTTTTGCACCAGTTTATTCAGGATGCATAAGCAAAGGAAGAAGATGCTTACTCTTGTGTGTAATTTTTTGGGAGCACATCTCCTCAAGAGCTGGTTGAGGATTATAACTCTATAGCCTAAAGCCTAGACTCAAGTTCCAGTTTTTGCTTTCTTGCAAGCACTGTTGTCTGCTCTTTAATACTGATGTCTGAGCAGTCTACTTTGTGATTACATATTCTTTTTGGAGGGAAGGATGGTGGGGTGGTGGTGTTTCTTTTTTGAGTTTTTATTTAATCTGGACTGGCATTAGTAATGAAATGCTGTTTTTCCTGCCTGTGAGATTAGAGGAAAAAAACATTATATAAACAAACTCAAAGCTGGGTGTAATATTACAGCTAATTCTGACCTTACATCAATAAGGTTATCTGCATATGTAAATGAATGCTGAGACTTTAAAAATATATTTTTTAGTAGACTAGACAGATTTTTTTCTGTCTTACTACTGTGTATAAATTATGCTGAGAGATGAGTTTTAGTGAATTTTATAATTTTCCTGTATGTCTTTCCTGTTAATTTCTTATAAGATTTTAAATTTTATCAGATTATGTTTGCATTGTCTAGGATGAGCGATTTCCCAAAGGTACTGGACTGGAGTCAGGGACCCGTATCCAATCTGTTCTGTGTTTGCCGATTGTCACAGCAATTGGTGACCTGATTGGTATCCTGGAGCTTTACCGTCACTGGGGCAAAGAAGCCTTCCACCACAGTCACCAAGAGGTGAGTTTGTGTGCAGCCTCTGCCCCCATCCCCACGATGGTCAGGACTTCACTGTCCCTCTCTCCACTCCAAACTTCCTTCTCTTGCTCTTCTCATGAGTTTATACCTTTTTCATCCTTGATTTTAGTTCTTATTAAAAACAAAATAGGTAGTGATTTGTATTTTTGGTCAGAGGAGGTAAAATGTACAAGTACAGGGACACATCAAGAATTTTGCCTTGTGCTCTTTTGTGGATAAACAGATTCAAGGTTTCTTTATTGATTATAAATACAGAGTTGTTAGAAAAGTTAATGCAGGGCAAGTAAATGAAATATAAGTGCTAATCAAGCATCAAAACTCAAAATCACTTTATATAAAGAAAGACAATGCTCAGTTATCCTGAGTCTCAATCTTAAATTTCCAGTACAACTTTATTTTACATTATGGTAAGATTTTAAAATTTATTTTAGTTTCCTTTTTGGTGTGGTCTCTCAAGGAATGAACTCTATTGCAAAACAGAGTGCTGCAATGTTAGAGCAACAGTTTATTAAGTCTCAATGCTGGGTCTCACAGGAGGAGAAGTGATTTTACTTTCAATCAAACGTGAAGCAAAAGAGATTTTGACATTTGTATTCATGTTTTTACTGTCACACGCTCTCCAGCACCAAGATGTGTCTGTCTAGGTGGTATTTCCAGTACCAAGTATCCAGGTAGACCCTCCAGAATTCCTTGCAACAGAAAGACATGGGATGCTGTCTGCTGAGTCTTCATGGTGTCCTGGTTTCACAACTATGTGATGTTTTTGGGTCAGGCTTTTCTTTAGCTTTTTGGAGCTGATAGCTTTTGTCTCTGTCTAGCCTGTCCCATCTCTGTGAGTTGTCAGGATCACTGTCCTTTATCTCCTGACTTAGATGTCCTTAGAAACTGTGTATAGAAGTGCAGGTACCTGGATGACTTGCCAGTCTAGGTGACACTTGTAAAGCTCTCTTCCACTTTTTTTTAACTTGTGATGCTTCCCTATCCAGATATTCCCATTCATTCTTATCTTCACCTTTCCATGACTGTTCTGCATGCATGATTCTCTGCTCACATAAGTCCTGTACAGCTGCATTGTCTATACACGTCCATTTGTCAATCTGAAGTTAGGAGCTGTTAGCCAAATACATGTGGATTTGGAAATGGAGCAGGTGTGGCAAAGGCTGTTGCTGTACTAAAAGTGTTCAAAGTGCATCTTTGCTCTCAGTCAGGGTGAGGATCCCTGTTATGTCCCATTAAGATGTCTCTGATGTAAAGATGAATTTCTCTCTGTGCCATGTCCCAGAGAAGGGAATCTGGATACACAGGACAAAATGGAGTGAGTTCTAGCCCGGTGTGTTGACTTGCCAGTGGTATGAGATCCACCATGGTACAGTTTAGCTGTACTGAAGAGGAATTATTTGTGTGAAAAGGACAGAAGATATTCAGACAAGAGATACTAAAACTAGTTCTCCTGAAGAAGGAAAATAGCAGCAATATTTGTCAAGTGTATATTTTGCTTATCAGTAAGCTAAGTACCCTGGCATTCATCTCATGGTTACATGTGCATATTAGTTGGATGGTCAATGCCACTTCAGCTTGTTGTCACACCTTGTATTTTTTTGCTGGTAGACAGAGGTCAGGGTAGAGGACTAGATTAGTGTGGTGGTGCCACTGTCCTTGCTCAGAGAACAAAGGCATTCATACAAAACCAGGCTTCATTAATTCTGCAGCCTACACAAAATGTATTTAATTTTTAAAATTGTCCTATTACATTAATCAATCTGTAATTCAGATAGGTCTCAGACATGCATTGTTTTGTGACAATATGAATGTTTTATGTTCTGCGAAATAGCTTCTGTAGCTAAAGTTCATGAATGCTCTACTTGGAAAAGACTGGCTGCTAAATGAAAGTATTTTATTAGTAAATTAAAAATATTTTAAGGTTACTTTCTGAGTGTTCTAAGGCATTCTTTTCATTTTCAGGTTTCAGAAAGCCTTTGGATGCCATTAACAATTTTTATGAAATGTGTGTAAAGTGTTCTGTTTAAAAATATAAAATAAAAAAAGTGCCTTAGGAGGGTATGCAAGAGCTGACCTATTGTGTTTCAGTTCCCTGTGTTCCTATAAAGCTCCTGTCCTTCAAGGACAGGAGATAATGCATGGTAGCACATCATAGTTAGCTGCAGTTTACATGACATTTGTTTGAAATGTTGCCTGGAAGCTGTCACACTTCAAACACTTGAGCAGAGGAATCAGGTCTGGTTCTTCTGCCACCAAAACAGTAATGAAAGAAACAGTGCCTGTTTACAGCTGGAAGTAGTTATTGCTGAAGAGATACAGCCCCAGAAAGCTGTTAAGGCATATTTTATTTGTATGGCAGATGCCTTTCAACAGTGTAATTTTTAAAGCCCTCAGCTTATGGGATGTTTGTTTTGATGTTGTATTTCTGAACTGATCGGTGTCCAATTCTGCTTCTGAAAACCATTGGTGAGCTCTAAAATTGAAATACTTGCAAGTACACTGAGACTTTTGCAAAATAACTGTCTTCCCTTAAATTGATACTACCTGCCTGTCTAAAACAGCTCAGTCAATTGACTTAGCAGGTAGATAGAGAAAAGAGGCATGTCACTGATGTGCAGTTTTCAAAGTTGCTTCAGAGAGAGTTTCTTCTATTTTGTTGTAGGTTGCAACAGCAAATCTTGCATGGGCTTCAGTAGCAATACATCAAGTACAAGTAAGTGTGAGTGATTTTTCATTTTTTCATTGTGTAACTTGTCTTCTAGAACTTGTTTAGTAGGAGCATGGATTGTGATCAGATTTAAGTGGAGGTCATTGCTACAGCATTGATTAAAGCTCCTTCCTTGAACCTGGAAAAATATGCTAACATTTTTGGTGTTCATTGAACTAATTTCCCTCACTTGTAATCATAGATCAAATAACAAACAATATTTGTACTAAAGGAAAGAAATTTGAACAAAGTAGGTAAATAATTATTAAAGCAGATTTATCATAACAGCTTTGCAGGGTTGTTTTGTTTTCTTTCTCTTGTGGAATGGCAACTGGTAGGCTAACTGGTTGCTTTCCTCCTGCTTTAGTATTCAGTTTGAAATTATGAAGTTTTGCTAGCAAGGCCTATTTTAAGCCATCCTCACTAGCTGCTTCATAGTCCTGTAACTACTACCACTAAGGATGCTTCATGCTGTCCCTAGCTGGGTGCCTAATGGAGCTTCACACAGTGCTGAGCTGCTCCAGCAAACCCCAGCAGCTTTGCTAATAGATTTTGTTACTTCAACTGGCAGAAGATGGTAACACTGAAACTAAACATATTCTCTCAGCTCAGGGAAGATGCTAAAATAGATTCCTCTGTCAACTCCCAGGAGGAAATTCATGACATTCTTTTTTTCGAGGTGCCTTTCATACACTTGTCAGAAGACATGCAGAAAGCTTCCTGCTTTTCTTTTCTAGGCTCTAATCTTTTTAGACTTGCCAGCCCTAGTCAGTGATTTTGGGGTGGTCATTCATATCTAGGCAGATTTAGCTAGCACAGACTATTGTACACTAGTAGAATTGCAATTGCATGCAGTTGTAGCTTCACCTTCCTTTGCTAAGAATTCTTTCACGTCTAACAAGACATAACAGGGAAAGTTAAGTTCAAGATTGTCCATTGATCATTTTTATTTCTCTTCCTTCTTCTAAGCAGAAGGCTTGTTCTTATCAAGTTTTTTTCGCATGAGAAGAATGCAAGAGTTTTGATCTGGCATTTTGTATCTGCATTGCACAGATGAAAGATATTGCTAGTTTGAAGTGATATTTTTGAGTGTAAAATGTACAAGCAGTAGAGGCTTGTTTTACTTTTGGCCTCACTCCTTGCTCTAGTAATATACAGATGTACAGTTGTGCTTCAGATACAGATTATGCAAATAGGTGAAGTAAAGATACCGTTGAAAGCTTTGCTTCAGCTAATGTTTTGCTTCTAAAAAGAAGTATGCATACTCTTTTCTCTATTCATATTCATGCTGATTTCTCCCTAAGTTGAGCATATATCATCTGTTGCTTAGCTTAGTTAAACTTGCTTGATGTCAGTCTACAGTTGTGTCTATATGCTACTTTGCAGCCTGGAAAGAAAATGGTAAAAATGTGGTAAGGGAGAAGGGAAACAAAATATTTGACATTCTCAAAAGATCTGAGGGTCTGGATAAGGAAATGTTCATTCCATAATCAGTCAGTGACAGCCTTTGAGACAGCATGAACAAGTGTAAAAACCAACAGTTTTCAGTGAGTCTTAGGATAGATTTTACTTGTGTTTCACAGTTTTAACTCAGCAGCTAGATAGCTAAGATTGAAACCCAGCACACAAATTCTGCTTTAATTTTATACAGTGCTGTAGCATATAAGTGGATATATATATATATCTGTATGCACACACAAGTACTGGTATTTTTTTATACAAATTAAATTAAATTTTCATACAAATTAAAAGGGAGGGACTTCAGTTTCCCTCTGACCTCAGTGTTATGGAGCAAATGGTTCTATGATCTGTGCTTCCAGGTGTGCCGGGGCCTTGCCAAGCAGACTGAACTGAATGACTTCTTGCTTGATGTATCGAAGTAAGTGTGATTTGCAAGAGAATCTCATGAGTTTTTTATGAGCTTTTCTAGCTCTTCCAATCTGCCTGTGTTCACTCAATAGAAGTAGTGGAAACTACTCGCCGTAGCTCACAAGCAGATGCGAAGGCACACTTCAGAGGGTGGGCAAACTTCAGGGACAAGAACAAGGTGGTATGTGTGGCAGTGACATATACCTTTCATAATTTTTTTTGTGGTGGTGGTGCAGATGAAAATGTGCCATTCGTTCATACCTTGCAGAGTTTGTATATTCTTGTGGCCTTTTGCAGGGGTTTTACTGCTCTTTTCCCATCTCTTTTGTCAGAGTTAAATGTGGCCATCTTCTGAGAAGTGACAGTCTTGGTGTCTCATGGCAATTTTAGAAGGCTTGAAAGGACTTTACAGAAAGTTATTTAGTGTGTTTCAGCTTCCCCTGTTCTCCCAAAATTTTTTTGGACGTGATTGCATGTGTTCATAAATATATGGACTTCAGAGTTAAATTCTTGAAAAATCAGGACTGCCACATGGCTGCTCTTCCTGTGCATTTTCTGAAGACTCTGTTTTAATTTTCAAAGACTTTTGCTGCATGTAATATGTTTGCTTTTAATTTCTTGTCACCATAAGACAAGATTAATTTGAAAACACAGAAAGTATCTGAAAGCTTGAGCTTACACTTGCAAAATCAGTTTAGTGTCTTAGGTCATCTGCTCTTCCTTTATCTCTTTTTGTCACTGCTATTAGGACCTTAAAATAGCAAAGATAACCAATAAATTCAAAGATAAACCAGGGCTGTACTTTTGGTAAATCAGTCTGGAGTGCTTAACAGTGCTTTATGAAACTAGTTGGTAGAAGAATTTCAAAGTGCATCACTAAGTAGTGATGATACTGTGAAAAGATGAGATGTCTTGGATTTTTCCTGCAAACACTTCTGTGTGTCTTGATGAACAATTCTCAAACTGATGAGAATTAGAGGATGTCCAAGATTCCTATGCCATTGCTCAGGAATGTAGGCAGCCAAGCTGACCCAGCTGGAAGGGAGAGTAATAAACCACAGGGAGGAGTTTGCCCCTTGCAAGAAGGGCAAGCTGGTTGTATCCAGATGTTTTTCCGAGCTTTTTTCCTCAGGATGACCTTTTTTTAATTTCAGCATAATTCAGAGCATGCCTCCCAAAGGGCACTCTTACCAAGTCTTGCACCATTATATTCCTTTCCAGAGTGCTTTTATGTTGCTAACATCCATACTGAACTAGTTTTCCAAAAAACTATATTAATCTACCCAGATTTGTGGACTGGCATAGCACTGAGATTGTTTTAAACAACTTTGTAATTGTTTTACATTTTTAAGATAAAAATGACAAATACTGCAAATATTTATTATGCCTTTCTATAAAAAATAATTCTCATGCAGCATTATCAGTTGCTTGAGTTTTTTAGTTTCAACAAAAAAAGAAAGCCTGTGTTTTAAGGCACGAAAACGGGATATTGTTTAATAATGTCTTTATGAACTTTATGTAGGCAAAGACTTATATCAGCAAGAAATAATTTGTTTCCTCTTGAAGTGGTCTGTATCTTTTAACATGGAAGGAAAATTTCTTTTTCAGTGAGGAAATTTAGTGTACAATGTCACCAGGACATGTTCTGTAACATTTTAGAAGGTCAGAGTATGCAGTGCTCCACCTCTTCATGTCCCTGACGATGTAAGACCAGTGTATTATGTATCTCCTTTCCACTAGACCCAAACAGAACTGAGCTATGTATATATTCAAGGCCATGGGACAATGCCTTTTGTCTGCTGGGAACATTGTAATCCAAGGGTTATTAATACTTGGCATGTAGAAGATTTAGCCTTCTTTTACTACTGAGATTGACCTTTATCTTTCAGTGTTCTTGACTGTCCTTGAACAGTTACCACTTTGCTGTGAAACTGAAATAAATTCTTTTTATTCTTTCTTATTTTTTAAGTTACAAGGTCATTCCCTTTCCTCAACTTCAGCTGGTGTTGATAAAGAAGACCCATTAAGAGTTTCTTAAATAGTTGCCTTTTAACTAGTGTTAAGGATTAGACAATATGTGGATTTAACTGCAATACATACTTTTATTCAGTTCTCAGAGCATAAAGTGGGTAAACCTAATGAGATATTTTGAAAGAAGTGGATTTTTTGTTGTTGTTTTGTACTTCTTTTCTTTTCCTTTTTACTTCTGCTTTTAAAATTTTCAGTGTGTTAGAGGTGCCAAAGCATTTTGATGCATTCTTGGTGTTGCTCAGCAGGAGCCTATTCAGTTCACGGCAGGCAATATTTGGTAGTCTTTTATTTTTCTACAGAGAAAATTCTATGTATAATAAAGAATATTCTCAATTCCGTAGAATAATGGCTTAAGGAAACAGAGCTAGGACCATTTCTTAATTCCCTTGTGCTGTAGCAAGCCAGTCAGTGAGTTTCAAGGTCCAGGGGTTTGTCCTCACCTTTTCTGGCTCTATGTTAAGCTGTAGTGAAACAGAGCCCCTGACACCCATTTGAGAAGTGTTTGACTAAATGCCAATGTTTACTGACTTCTCTTTCTCTGCAGAACGTATTTTGATAATATAGTTGCAATAGATTCTCTACTTGAACATATTATGGTAAGTTGTCTTTTTCACTTCTAAGTTTATTAGTTGTAGTTATTAAAGCCCTTCATTCTCCTTCCCTTGAAGACATGGTCATTGAAATATACAAGCTGTTTGTAGTGAACACATAATACAAACAGTATAAACATCTGCACAGAAAAGGTGGTAGAGGATGGCTTGATTTGCCATTTTTGCAACAGCTTCCTTTCAGCTTCTATAAGGAATGAAACATGACTGTCTCTGAACCAAATAGTTACTATTGGGTTCTGAGCAAATTTGAAAATTGTAACAGAAAGGCTTCTGGTTTTCTTTTTATTTCAGCATGTTGTATTGATTCCTTCTTCCTAAATTCAATTTGCTACATGCTGCAAAACGCTGCTGAAGAAGTTACTGTCTATAGCAAGGGATAGAGTTTAAAAATTACTCCTAGGGTATTTTTTTCCAGTTGCTGAATGAGATGTGTAAGACCTTGGAAAAACTATACCCATAACTTACAGACATCTTATAGAAACCACTAAAGCCAAGTGGTTAGTTCATCCCTTTGAAATAACTAATAAATGAATTAAAGAACTGTTCAGAAGAAGTTTATGACTTTCTAAATCAATTTTGAATTCAGGATTATTTCCTGAATAGTGTTAACCAACGTGCGTGAACTAGTTGCTTATAACATGTTTTGAGTGTTGGATATGTGAATGATGCTTTTTAGTTTTATGAACATGCATTGCATTCTGCAGCTCTTTTTCCTAAGTGTAAACCTGAATCAGGTCTGTGATACCATTGTTTAAAATTTTCACATTCAAAAAATTACTAACAGTACTCTGATACATTCCTGTCTTCAAAGTGATATTCTTAGCTAGACTATTCGAAGACAGTGATGTTAGAATGCAAACATTAAAGTGGTTTTATTTAGAAACGGGAATTAGTAATGGAAAATATTCTACAGTGTTTGTGTTATTCTAGTTAGTACACAGTCAAGAATTCTGCACATAGGACACATTTCTGAACATTGACTTTTCCAGTTTAGATGAACCTCTTAAAAATAGCTTAGCATTTAAAAGAACTGGTATAACAAAACATATGGCATTGAGAACAAATATTGATATTCTTCCCTGAGAATAGAGATCTGGTGGAAAGCACAATTGGCAGTAAAATATTCTTACTCTTTCATCATTATTTCTAACATTTGGCTGCATCATGATTTCGTATTTTAACCTGTGTGATGTTTCATACTCAGATTCCTTTTAAGCTGTAGCTGTTGTCTCTTTATTGAGCCAATTAGCTGAATTATGCTTGTACATTTATTGCCATTTTATGGGAATGTGATTTTATCATTATGTGGCTTACTCTGTCTCACTGAGAGAAGACCAGAACTCAGTTTCACCTCACTACTTCGCCCTTTGGTGATTGCACTTATGCTTTGATTTGTTCCTGCAATACTAAAGAAAAAAATATGTGTTTCTTTCCATTATTTTAATTCTTATTTTCATCAAAATCTCTCAGCAAAGCTAGTGATATAAGGGTGCTTATGAATGTAAATGCAAGAAAGGGAAGTAAAAGTTCAAGTTACCTTACAAATTTTCTTGCCCGTATGCAAGCAGCTTGTGTGAAAGGTGGTCCCTGACTTCCCTGTTGACAGTGCAGAATATAATTTTTGTACTGATACTCTCTTTCAACCAATGGTCAGGATTTGAGCAAGGGATTTAGAGAAGTAAAACTCTCTCATCCCACTAACTTTTTCTAAATTAATACTGTTTAAGTAATCATTTTTTAAAGCATGATTCATGACCAAGGTAAGTTCTTGAGTCATATGCATTAAACCACAGAAGATTAATTGTATGAAATCAACACTGTGCTGTAGATTTTACAAAGAAATCTGGTACAGTATCTGAATAGAAGCATTTACTGGACCCTTTGTTCTTTTGGCAGTTTTTGTTCACTCTCTTTTGAGCAAATGAATAAGAAGTCCAAGTGGTTAAGATCTTTAAATTTCTTAAGGCTCTAAGGGGGAAAAATTTCACAAATTTTACGTCTTAGATAACAGTCTCCTTGACTTTTCTGTTCTGATGCAGTAAATGGGAATAGAAGACAACAGAATCTTCCTGAACACAGATTCAGTCTGTATGGGAGGGCCCTCTAAGTTTTGGACTTGGGCTAGATGGTATCTGTGCAGTTCCCCTCATATGGCATAGAACTAGAGTCTCAGCTAATGATTTTTCATCTCATACAGTTTTTTTTTTCTGCCGAGGTGTAACATTTGTCCATCTGCATTAGTATGAAATGAAATACTTTATTGTTTTATTTTTATTTTTGGAAGACAAGAGAGAAGGGGTGGGGGACATCATTCATTTGGAAGTCTTGTGAATCCTTAAAACATGCCAACTGCATGCATTGCACACTAAGATTTTGTTATTGTTAGCCTCTTTCTGTAGCTGAATGTCTAGGTAGGTACTATATAAAGTGAAGAGAGACCCACCTCAGATCATACTCTACCATGCAGTTACTGTACTTTGTGAGCAAATAAGAGACACAGGAAACTTATCTGAATTGGATAGAGCAGGTTCTTGTGCCTGTATATTGGCATCTTAACACAGTGATCCTTGTTTGATTTTTGTCTCACTTTTTCCTCTTTTTCTTACAAAGACTATTATATGTCTGAGAAGTACTTCAGTGAGGAGTTGCTGTGTTCCCAAGACAAGATTCTGTTCTGACAGTCAGTGCTTTTGGGAGTTATTTTTGCTGAGATAAAGCTATCTTTGTTGGTTCCAAGTAAGATAGAGACTATGCAAGTCTGTTGCTGTGCTATGGTACTTCCTTGGCTGTGGCTGGTACCTTTGGGCTTTGTTCATGCACACTAAGTCTCAGCTCTTGTGCAAGTACCGTCCCTGACATGAGGAAGGTGCAGTCATTTCCTATCCCTCTGCACAGGGTAATCCATAATGGTACCTCTAATGACAGAATCACAGTTTTACAGAATATTTCTGACTTGGAAGGGACCCACAAGGATTGTTTGGTCATTGTTACGTATTACAGGCACACTTAGCTTTTTTTAGAAGCAAACATTACCCTCTCTTATGTCTGTCTTTTCTAGGTATTAAATACCAATCTATTTGCATTAAAGATGAAAGCAAAAAGCCAAAATTGTTCTTAGGTCTTGCTGTAACTTATCTATTTAAAATCAAGTAAAGATGAATAGCATCTAAACATGGAGGGAGGAAAGACCTATGTACTATTTTGGAAAGTCTTGAAAAACAATCAAATAGGAAAGCCTATTTTCTTTTAGTAAACTTTCAAGTCTCTGAAGATATTCCTGCATTTCTTGAAGAAAACACTCAAATTTACAGAGAAAATATTGAATTCAAGATTTTACTTTTGAATTGTATCCTAAAAGATTGCTCCTTCAAACAGATTTCCATACTGGATAGCTTCTCAAAACTTTTATCGTACAGGGATATATGTTTTTATCAGGTAAATGACTGGAGATAATCCAACTCATGGCCATTAATCTAGTTTTGTTTTCTGTCTGTAGATATATGCAAAAAACCTGGTGAATGCAGATAGGTGTGCACTCTTCCAGGTTGACCACAAAAATAAGGAGCTGTATTCAGACCTTTTTGATATTGGAGAAGAAAATGATGGAAAACCTGTCTTCAAGAAGACCAAAGAAATAAGGTAAGAATAGCTAGCAGAAGAGTGCAGTTTCATTTTATCTATGGATATGCAGGCATTTTATTACCCAGTTTCTGTGCCTATCTGCAGGTACCCTGACAATACTTGTCATACTGTGATATCATTCCCACCAGGACCCGCCTCCAGAAGGTAGTACTTCTGGGAATGACATTGCAGTGCCATCGAAACAGCGTCTCTGAAGCTATAACGTCACTCCTGGAAATGCCGTCTTCCGGAGGCGGTCCTTTTGGAAATCATGTTGGGAAAAAAACACAGGTGTTCTGAGGTAGGTAAAGGTGCAGGTAATAGTGCACCTAATCCGTAGTCTGCCAGTTTGGGACTTTTTTTCCCACGAGGGTTCCCAAGAGGAATTAAAATTTGTGCGATTCAAGCACATCCAAAGCAAGGAAATCACAATTTGTACTTCTTATGGATGGTTTGGCAAATGTAGAATTGAGTATGGATTGGTCATTGGTTTTGAAGATTTCAAGCTCAGTAATTTAATTTTGCTTTTCTCAAGTGAATTTAGATTTTCAAACTTTTAATTAATTGTGATACTGAACAATGCTTGAAGTGGTGAATTTGAAAATGTATATTGTCTGGTAATGACTAGAAAGGATTCTCTGACTAAAGGTTATGTGTATTTCTGCTTCATGTCACAGGTACCTAATTTTTACACTTATGCACTTTTTTAATGAAAGAAGCTAAACAACAAAGTAAATATGGTGTTTTTCACTCTTCAAAAACTATGAATCCCTAATAGATCCAGACTAAGATTTTCAAAGGCATGCAGGTTTCAGATTTTCAGCTTCTTAAAAGTAAAGAATTGTATGACTAAGTATCCTGTACTAAAATTTTCCTAAAATATTCAGCGTTGATTTTTATCAGAACTTTTTTCATTTCCTCCTTATACTTTAAAGTTCTGGGCCAATATGAGATATGATTCATGTCTTCACTAAGACTCCTTTAGACAAACTTACTCCCACTTACCATTGTGTGAGTGAGAATGGAAGGAGTCAAAATTGGTGCAATTTACATACTGACAAGCAAGGAGGTGGTGTAAATTAAAGAAGCTGGTCTTCTTTAACATGCACTTTCATACTCCTTCTTGATAATTGTTTTTCTTGCTTATATCTTTCTGTCTTTTCTGTATGTTATTAAAATGTTGATTCTAAGTGCAAGAGTGTGAGCCATTTCACAGGTACTGTATATTGAAAGTGAAGTGCAACTTAAATATCTGTAAGAAAGTGACACTGAGTGAGTCATCAGGGAGGAGTCTTAAATTGGTGTGATGTACCTATCATAAGAAGCAACAGAAAAATGTAACTTAAAGTCAGGTGTGCAGGGTGAAATCCTGACAGCTTTATCACTAACTTCAATACCAGGCACCAGGGTACTATCAGGGTACGTTTAGACTTCAAAGCATTCCACATATGATTCTTTTTATGTGTTTTTCTCCATAAATTATCTTCTGCTTTTATGTCATAACTGCTTTATGTCAAAATACTGAAAATTATTTACTCACAAGACAGATGTACAGATTTTTCTGATATAACTTAGGAATATGTTTGTTGTGTTTAATTTTGTGGTCATTATGGGATGCAGTTAGTGGCATTGTTTGATTGTCATGAAACAAGCTGGTCATTCCCGAGTCTACATGGCAAATACTTATAATGTTTAGCTATGAAACCAGTGGAAACTGTATTTTTTTCCAAAATTTTGTTACCAAATCCACACACATACACCACCTAAAGAAACAGGTTCCATGTTGCCTTTGTTTTGTCTAAAGAAGCAATGAATATGTAAAAGCCATAATAAAATCAATAGCTTTTAAGTGTAAACACAAGTCTCAGGTTCTGTACAAATGTTATGTTTGTTAGAGATAACCCCCTGGGTTATTCAAGATTTTGAAATTTGTCACTGAAATGGTCATGTTACGGCATGTTTTGTATTAAACTGTGTAGCTATGTGAAATGTTTTTAGAAAGTGTCTGTTAGGATGTGCTTTTTGTTTTATCATGTGCTACTAGTTGTTGTAAGATTTTTCTCCTCAAAGCAAGAAAATGGCGCTGGTTGGGAACACCTGTTACTGTGCCCAAGACAGACTCCACTAGAAAAATGTATTTTCCATATTTTGGCTAATACACATTTTTATTTTCTCCAGATTTTCTATAGAAAAAGGAATAGCTGGTCAAGTGGCAAGAACAGGAGAAGTCCTTAACATCCCTGATGCCTATGCAGACCCACGCTTTAACAGGTAGGATGCTCTTCACTGGAGGGGAAGATAGCTCATCAAACCTCTTACATAAAATTACTACTTACATTTCATATTGAGATGCATTCATGGACCTGTGTTTCTCTGATGAGGAGGTAACTTATAGATGTTTATTAAATGCTTTAGCCATCAGAGATACTTTTAAGATACAAATAAAAGTATTATGTTTATCAAATATTAATATAATATTAATAGAATGGAGAAAAATTTAATTAGATTGTTGCCAATTTTCATTATCACTCTCTGTGCAATCTCATTGGTTTCAGGGGGTAAAAAACAATTCACTAACAAATAGCATGCCTAAGACTACCCAAAAGTTCTTTAACTCTGTGTTTGAGGCAGTATTAATTCTTTGTCTTGCAAATGGAGAATAAAGGATTAAAACATTCTTTCTAAGTATGACACAGTAGATAAAAATACTGGAGGGTTTGCGGGTGAAATTCTTGAAGTTACTAATCAGGTCTACTTGTAAATGATTCAGTATATTGTACATCAACATTTCTGAGAATCAAGGACTAGATACCCATTGATATTAACTCTCTTTGCTTTTTTCTTTCTCCTTTATGGCTCTCCAGAGAAGTAGACCTCTACACAGGCTACACAACCAGAAACATCCTGTGCATGCCTATTGTGAGCCGAGGAAGTGTAATAGGTGTTGTGCAGATGGTGAACAAAATAAGTGGAAGTGCCTTCTCTAAAACTGATGAGAACAACTTTAAAATGTTTGCAGTCTTTTGTGCTTTAGCCTTACACTGTGCTAATGTAAGTTTTATTTACAGTTTTGTAAGTTATAATGAGAATACTGAAGTATTTTGACGTTACAGATTATTAAAATGATTTGTAAGTTTGTTTCATTGAATTAACACTGTATTCCTTGGTAAATAATTCTATTTTAAGAGGATGATAGGGATTTCGTTTGAAATAAGCATACTCTGGATATATCAATTATGCGTAGCTAAACTGGGAGAGTAGCTCTGAAATGTGAATGATATCTGTCTTCCCTTTCCACTAAAAAGTATGATTCTTATTTACTTTTATAAATTCAGATTGCATTTTATAAATTTAATTGGGTAATGGAGATATGCTATATATTTTCTCAATTCCATATCCCTAATACTCAAAGATCAAATTTTACACTTTTATGCTGTGGTATAAACTTATAATTATCTGTGCTTCTGGATAAGAGTGGGTAGCTATTTTTGTCCTCAAACCCTTTATCATCTCAAAATTTACTATGCCTCTAGGAAACATAAGCAGTGTAATGATTTTACTTATAATGTAAGTATAAATATGCAGTACAGTAAAAAATGCAATGCAGAGGAACTGACTTATATTCACAGGAGGTAAGATAAAATGCAATGCCAGTCAAGCCTGGTGATTTTCATTAAGTAATTTTACCAATATTATCCCAGTGGTACACTGGGGCAGCAGATTTTATTGCTAGGTGCCTCAAGTTGTTTCACTTGGGTCAAGGCAGGTAGAATGGCCTGCATATAAATGACACTTGGGACTATGCACACTCAGTAGTGTATGAGTTCACTACTTTTAGATGGTGAATGTTACCATTCAGGGTGTACTGCTCCAGGGGATGGTTTAACTAGTACATTGTTATGTCCTCACTTGTTTGCAAACCATGCCATGTCTGAACCTCTCAGTACTTACTTTTCATACTGAATGGTAATGTAGGTATGATAAACATCCCACATACTTTTTACTATGCTTAGATAGCAGTAATTTGTACCAATTAATAGAATTCATACAGTGGCAGAAAATATGAATTGTGTCCTGTTATAGGTTTTCTGTCTGTTAGAATTTTGCAAGGGACTTAGCTCTGTTTTTCACTCCTGAACCTGGATGGTTTTTCTTGGGAGAGCGCACATGCAGTTAAAAGTCAGCTGAGCCTTAGATATTTACCCGAGTGAGTAGATGAAAAATAATGTGATGGAAGGCCTGGTTTCCCAAAAGTACTGAATTCAGTGTAATCTGTCGCTTTTCTAATGTGTGAAGTTGTGCAGCCAAAAGCACTATCATTTTTGCTGATGTGTGTTGTAAATAATCACTGCTTGAATACAGGAAGTAATTTTTTTTTTCTTCATTAAAATTCCACATTCATGCATGACTTCTCTTTTTCAGATGTACCACAGAATTCGTCATTCAGAGTGTATTTACCGTGTAACGATGGAGAAGCTATCCTACCATAGCGTTTGTACAGCAGAAGAGTGGCAAAACCTCATGCACTGTACACTGCCTCCACATATTTATAAAGAGATTGAGCTGTAAGTATTTTTCCAATGTAGAAGTAGTTGTATATGGCCTGTTAATTTTTTTTTTCTTATTTGTAATGAAGTTTTTTTTTAGGAAGCACTTTTGTTATTGAACTGCAGAAATATCATGGTGCTTTTATCTCTGGCTTTCTTATACTTAGCTATAGTTAATGACCTGTGAACAAAATTTATCCATCAAAGATATAAAATTATATGTACACAGAATTTTTCCACAGGCATGGGTAGATACAGTAGTTGCATTAGTTTTTACCTAGGATCTGTAGAGATGAGCTTTCATTCTTATAGTCCCAAGTCCCTGTCAACTCAGAGCCAGAGAGGAAGCTGAGCTTGGAACATCAGTGCTTAAGACCAAAATGCATGATCTCATCCCCTTAGGTATGGTTTAGAATGAAACATACATCTCCCAGCCCATTCCTGGGCTTTTCTGGGTTGTGTGTGCTTTTTAGGTTTGGTTTTGCAGGGAGGGGGGCAGTGTGTGTAGGGTGTGTTTGTTTTTTTTGTGAGTTTCGAGTATGGATGTGTGTGTGTTGTGCATCTGTTTGTGCTTATTGAAGAAGGGGAAAATGATATTCAAGGTTATAAATCCCAGATGTTAGAAGGTAGAGTTGCAGCCTAACTTTGGAGGAGAGCTTCCCATCCAGGCTTTTAGGCTTGATCTGACATAATTTAGTTATTTTCAGCTGGTCTGTGCTGAAGATGAACCTCTATCTGTATTTTATTGGCCAGTCCCCACTCAACCCTGAAAATGGCAGTCATCACATTTTTAAGTCACTCTTTTTGGTCCAGGACAATAAATTCTACTCTAGTAACCAGGTGCCTTAAAATCAGCTATTGAGTCAGAAAATTGAAGTTGTCTTTTTAAACCTCATCTCCAGAGCTCGCTCACTTCTGTTCAGCACTGAGCATTGTAGCTGTGAGCAATGTGAAAGCTGTGCTTAACAAGGACTGCTTATAGTTAAAGTTCATTACATGCTGAAGTGATTTGCTTGAATGCCAGGGCATTAACAGCTTGCAGGATTACACCCTAATAGAAGCTTATTCTTTGCCTTACAATTTCTTGTGCTTTGTTAGGTGATATTATATAACCCACCTCCTCAGCAAAAATGAACTTCACTTGCAAAGATGACAGGTTTCATTCTAAATTATGTTAGCATCCTTTAGTTCAAGCAGAATACATTTAACCATTTTCTAAGCAATTCAGCTACCTTCAGTCCTCTCACAGCTGCTCTGCTGTTCAGTGTGCCAAGTAGTTAAGGTTCCAGGGAGAAAAAATAGTGGACTTGAACCACAGAAAGTGCACGGAAAGGGTTAATTAATAATTGAAAGAAAAACAGTTCTACTGTGCTGGGTCCCTAAAACTAGGCCTTAGTATTGTTATCAGGGGAGGGGAGAAGTCTTCAGGTAATGAAACATTAAAAATATGGTACTAAATGTTGAACTTTTCAAGTTTCTGCTTGATTTCTATTAGCCGCTAAAAACTGACTTTTTCCTCTATCAAAATTAGAGCGAGTCTCATGCAGTTTGACAGACATTATTGGAAAAAAAGACAGTAAATATATTATTAGAGACGCCATCTTCACTGTTCCTGGGAAGAAAGTCCTGAATGTTTTAGGAATGCCTATAAACCTCTCATTGTCATTCAGATTTTTTTTGTGTTTATTTCTTAATCTGTAGATCCTTAGATTAAGATATATGTTTCTGTTAAGTAAACAAAGCCAAAAGCTGTTTGACTCTATCATAAGGGTCTTTTCCAACATGAATTACTGAATGATTGTATGAAAATATGAGCATAGTTCCACTGAGCTTAGCAGAAATACATAACTTGACATTACTGAAAAATATGGCTTGTAAATTCAGCTTTCTCTGTGTATTCAGAAAGAAGTGAATCTTGCTGTGTGTACGTTTCCTAGTCATTTTCACTTGTTTTTAGTAACAATGGAAAGGTATTTGTCTTTTCTAAACTGGAATTTTCTTCTTAGATACCATTTTGATATCAGTCCATATGAAGATGTTTGGCCTGCCATTTTTGTCTACATGGTTCACCAGTCCTGTGGGACAGCCTGGTATGAAGTATATTATTTCTTTATTTAACTGTTAAGTCTATGTTTATTTACTTATAATTTTTGAGATAATTACTTCCTAATTCAAGGTCTGTCTTCTTTGATGTTTATTTACTATGTTTGGTCTGTACAGGACGGTAATAAACAGTCTGGATTTCTTGTCCCACCTTCTTGGTCCTCAGTTAATAAAATCTAGGAACAGTGAGGTTAAAAAACTCATGATACTATCATAACAGTTGTCCTTCCAATATACAGAAAAATTGTTTGGTTCTGAGATGAGTTTGATTTTCAGACAGAAGATAGTAAAGACATGAAAAGCACTCTTCCCAAAAAGGAGAGAAGGTGTATGAAAACTAATTTTCAGATATGTAGTTGCTGAAATTAATAATTTATATCGTAAAAGTAAACCATGATCAGATCTTATCTTGCTAAATTAATCAGTTATTTGCATAGTTGTGCATTAATTATGGAAGTGAATTATTTTCAAATTAAAAGCTTCATTTGCTGTTCTTTCTCTCAGTGTTCCTTATCATTACTAAGATCAGTAGGTTAAGTATGGCCCATTGCTATAAGAAAGGAACTGCTCCAAATTACAGGGAAAAAAGCCTACAGATGGTGAATTGAAAGGGGAAGTACATCCCTACGAAAGGGAGCAACATTCTGGAAATGTTTGCTGGTGTATGATTTTATTTTGCTAACTGAATGAATGTGCACTCAAAGTGTGCAGAGGTGACTCCTCTGAACACAGCTTTCTACTGCTCAGTGTGGTTAGCTTGTTTCCATTCCAGACTGAATGGCTGTGGATGCAGGGTTGGGGTTCCTGTTTTCAGTCAGGTTCTGTTCTCTTCTCTGTCTGGCTCTCAGTCTCTTCCTTTCAACATGTAGCTTTAATGAGAAAGAATTGCTGTCTACTTTGTTTTTCCAATGAGCTTCAGCTTTCACATATAAAATTAGGGAAACAAAAGTGAGGAAAATATTTGAAAATGAGACTGTTGGAACAGGACTTGTATTTTGTTTCTGAAAGAACAAAACTTCTCAAACCTTTGAAACAAAACCAAAAATTTTAGGACTAAAATTTGATTTTAATATGTTGAGGAATAAGGTTATGCCTTTACCTATTTAACGTATAATTGTCCTGTCCTGGGAGGATTTCAGAGAAAAGTCTATCATACTACTTTTTCTCTTCTGAAGAAATGTTTTACTGCTTTAATCAAATATACAAAATACAGCACTGGATGAAGTAGTAGTATTCTATGTTGAGGCATCACAGATAATGATTTTCCCTTTGGCTATAATTGTACTATCGTGTAATAACCATTGAATTGAGATTGGATGTAGATGGAAGTGACTATTGTGATATTCCAAATTATGATGTACTACTTTAAACAATAGTTCTATTGCTGTCTGACTTTCTAGAATTAAAAAAGAAAGCTTAAAGAAAGATAATATGCCTCTGGTTTTCCTAATGTCAGATTAAGGCTGAGAATAATAATTACATTGCTCAGCACACAACTGTAGAAATACACATTTCTTCCTGCTTCCACATAGCAGATGTGCCTACATTTTTACACATAGGTCAGAGACGTCCAGCTTTTTTCTCACCTCAAAAGTATTGCAAATCTAAAACATTAGCACCACTTTCCTCATGTATCCAAGAAGTTATTAAAACGTGGAACTTAGAAAGTCAAATTGCAGCAACAGGGGAGAAAAATGGAATAAAAGAAAACTGCTTTTTTATCAGGGAAAAAGTAATTTATTTAGGACTTAACAAAATATTGTTTGGTGAGAAGTGAAGAAACCGTGAGATGTGAATTTTTGTTCTGTTGGTCTAAACTGGAAGAAAAAGATCTACAAGTATTGGAAAAATAAAATCTTTCGCTTCTCACAGTGTCAATATGAAACATCTCTATTTAAACAGGTTTATTTCTTCTGGGTCTTTTGCTTAAAAACCCCTGCATTCTCTGTTTTGATCGCAAATCATGTTTTCAAATTGCCCATTAGATGAGGAGTTGTACTATATTTCAAGTTGAATAAGCAATTGAAAGAAATCACTTAAAGTTTCTGGGAGCGGGGAAGGTCATGCAATTGTGTTGACTGAGCTGGGTAGCATGACTTATGTTCCTGAATTTAACAGATTAAATTAAGAGCATTGTCAGGCATCCACACTCCTCTGTCCTTGCAAAACTTGAGTGACTCTTCATGGCATTAAATGAGTCATGCACGGTGAGAGTCAATCCTAGCAAGAAGGGTAAACCAAAGACCATATTTTCTCCTCTGCTGGTTGTTTTTCCTGTTCCTGTTTCTTGTCTCTAACCAAATTATTTTCTTCCTAGCTTTGAACTTGAAAAGCTGTGCCGATTTACTATGTCTGTAAAGAAGAATTATCGCCGCGTGCCCTACCACAACTGGAAGCATGCAGTTACCGTCGCACATTGCATGTATGCCATACTGCAGAACAACCAGGGGCTTTTCACTGATCTAGAGGTAGGTGACGTGATTGTATTAGTCACCACACCTCAGAAGACCTGTCAGCTGTTGTACAAGTACATTTTCTGTGCTAGAGTTTTTTTGTCAGGTCGGGCAGAGTGTATGTAAAGGTCTTCGTGGAAGAACGGATATGAGTAAAGAGTTTAAGGGACGAGGATTACTCAGATTCCTAATCCTCATCATGTTTTTCAGGACTGCCCCTTAAAAAGCAGTGGTAGATTTGCTATAAATATGTGTCTAAGTTTTGGGGTTCTCCTGCCCACTTACAACCACAGTCTTTAAATATTTAACTGTCAGATCTGTTGTGAGAGAGGGAAACACACTAGATCTTGAATCCTGTGAGATTTAGGAGATGACGAATAGGAGGAACAAAGGTTGCAGACAGCTGATATATGTGAGTAAAGGAGAAGAGCCAAACTTTAAACTGATAACTAAGTGATCACTAAGATAACTAGTAAAATGGAAGGCTTAGAATGTTAATACACAGTATGGAAAACTGTCACTTGTTTTTCTTCTGAATTTTGGTAGGTACAACAGAGAGTGCTGTCTCTTATTAATGTTACATGAAATTTCTGATTTGATGAACCTGTTTTCAGTTGTGTATAACTTCCAAATGTTTTCCATCTGGGCTGTAATTTTCCAGGCTTTGTTAACCTTCCTCAAGGTGATTCATTTGTGGAAATTTCAGGCACAATTGTTCGGCTCTTTAAAAGAGACATGCTAGTAGAAATTGAAGTTTTGTTCAGTGTATAAGAGTAAAATGAAACTTGGTGAACTTTCATTTGAAAAGGTCTAGTTTGTCCTGCTGTAAAGCAGAGACTTGAAAATTGGCACTGAAATGAGAGAGTTTCTTGGCATGTGCTGAAATTTGGCCAAGCTCTACCAGTTTGAAAAAAAAAATCAGTATTTAACAACAAAAATCTGTCGAGTACAGCATCAGAATTTTTAAAGCTCTGATAGCATTCAGTACTAACCAAGTAGTAAGCCCCATCTCTTTGGAAATGCAGGAAGAGCAAAGGAGACAGCTGTTAAGAGAGATGGCAGCACTCTTTTTTCCCTGTAAACTCCAGCCAGCCTTCATCTGTTTGAGTGTCTATGTTCCAGCTCTTTTCAGCAGTCTCATTTCTTGATACTGGAGATGAATCCAACAAAAATACAGGAAACTGCTGAAAGAAAGTTTGGAGATCTAGGGATGGGCTGAGCTCAGGTGAGGGATGCTGACACAAACCTCAGTAGATTTAGAGATGGGAAGAGAAGTATAGAACACTGTAGAGGAGATCCTAATCTGGAGAAAAATGAAGAAAAATGCAGTGGTTAAAGATTTGGGATCCAAGCAGGGACAATAGGTACAGGGACATGAGCACAGTTATTAGGCATTGTATAATCCTGGAGGACTGGGACAAGAATGACTTCCTGAGACATGGAGACTGGGACCAGCTGTTACTGCACATCTTCAAGGGATAGAGGTGTGTGTTATGTTCCAAAGGGTTCTTAGAAACCTCTGCTTAGGATCTACGTGGACATGTGCTGCTGCATCACCCAGGGTTTTTTATATGCTTTTAAAAAATACACTTCACCAGATGCAATATTGAAAAGGCATCGTTCAAAACAGAAGTGAATGTCTCAAAGTCAGAAATACAGTTAGCGCTGCTACAGCCTTATTTCTGCACATGGTGTATTTGTGATAATATTTCGAATTGCATCATTGTTATTTTTCCACAGACTCATTGGTCTCTTAGTAATGTATCCAGGTTGGATGTTGTGCACTTAATAGATAGTTAATCAATATTCTTTTTCTGCTTCATTTTATAGCTTTATCCTTGTTTACTGAACACTCATCAGAACCAATTATAAGACAAAGCTATTGGGTCTCTGAAGAACTTTTCATGATACTTCGTGAACATTAATGATTTTTTTTTTTCCAAACACGTAAGCTGTGTGAAAACCTTTTGAAAAAGAGATTTCAGGGACTCCATTTCTTCAGGATATTAAGGATTAATTATATAAAAACCCCAATTACTGTCTTTATTTGTTTACAATTGCATTGTCCGGCATTTGTGACTCATGCTAGTGATTTCCTAGAAAAAACCCCATTAGGACATTTGGTTAATATCTCTTGGAATGTTGCAGAGGCAGATCTGGCATTGAACTTCAGTGCACCTGTCTTGACCAGCAGATCATACATCTTGTACATTTCTTCTCCCTCAATAACTGCTCTTTTTATTGTTTTAATAAACATGGTGAGGATTCAGTGGATAACCAGACTGTTTAAAATGCAGATTTCTTCTGAAGCGCAGTCCATCCAATAGTATGTTACTGTCAAATAATGATTTTTAAATGCATAATATAATTACAGTTGGACCAAGAATTTTAATTCAGCACGTCCTTACTGTGATGTTTCTCTCACGTTTTAGGATATTTCTACATGTGCTGTTTGAAGGCAGTGTTAGCATACTGCAACTCCTGCAGTATTTTGGGTAGAGAGTGACATCTAGGGGCAGGAAATACATCTTGCTTTTCATGCTTGTGTCAATTTTTTTGTAGCGAAAGGGTCTTTTAGTTGCATGCCTGTGTCATGACCTGGATCACAGAGGTTACAGCAACAGCTATCTTCAGAAATTTGATCACCCCTTAGCTGCTCTCTATTCCACATCAACGATGGAACAGCACCACTTCTCACAGACTGTGTCCATCCTGCAGGTAGGATTATTGAAATTGTATGTTCTGTGCATTAGTGTCCAGTGGTAGAAAGAGGAGTCACATCATTACCAAGTAGATTTTCTGAAGCATGCTTAGTTTAATTTCTCTATTATAGTGCTCATTTAGAATAATAGAAGATTTATTACAGCAAGCTGGGTTTCACAATTAGCAACCTAAGAATTCAACAATAGGGCAAACCCCATCTTTCTCAAAATCTTGAAGTTATGAAAATATTGCATATTTGAAGGTCTTGTGGCCTGCCTTTGAAGCTTTTAGCTTCTCCTTCTCTGGAGGTTTTTCCCATGACCATGTGGAATAGAAACTTTGTTGAAATACATTATAACAAAAAATATATATGTAACTGAGAAAATGATTTTTCTTCATTTTCAAAGTCTTCAACCATCCTGAAATTTTGAATAAAAACTCAAGTACTAGCAAAACTTTCTATGAGAAACTTGAAAACCTGCTGTAATAAATTCTATGAACATCAAATGTGTGGCATGAAAGGGGATATGCTGATTTTCCATGCATGAAAATTGTAAGCTTATTTCATTATGATATTCTGTGCTTTTTTGTTACTTGGCAATTTGAAATAAAAGAACATGAGTGAGGTAATATTCTGTGAAAGAGTTCCTAGTGTGAGGTCATATGTCTTTATATTTAATGAAGAAAAAACTGCAAGAAAACATGCAGACACTTTTTGGGAAAATACAGGTGTGCTACTAACACACACATATTTTCTCATGGGTGAAATTTTTATAATTCTCAACTAGAAGAGTGAGAACTCTTACCTGTAAACCACTGCCAGTCCATTACATACTTGTGGTTCACTAGTTTTAGTTTTCTGTGCACACTCAAGTTACAGCGTTACCTAGCTATTGTGCCACTAATTAATTGTTAACCCTCTTTCTTTCTGGTTTTTCAGGGGAAGATATTTATTTCCTTAAATACATAAACACCTTTTAGGAAAAATGCATATTTTGTCTTGTATTCAGAATCACATCTTACGAGTATGGTTTTAGGTATCATATACATTTAATCACAGAATGGAAGCTTTATCTCTGAATGCTCCTTCGTGTAGGAGGGTGTAATTGAATCCTTCAGTGGTGGTGTGGCATTAGATGTTTAGTGTTCATTCTTCGTGTGAATTTGTGCACAGTGAGAATGTTCCTCAGTCATGAACACTTCACTGTCCCAAAAATTTTGCATTTTTTTCTGGCAGAAATGTTGTAAGCGGTGAAAATCCCATTTGCTATGAAGGCAGGGAACCCTTTTGCTTCCCTGGCACCTCCAGCATTTGCTGTCAGTGTGACTGAGGGAAGGGGAATAAGTGACCAGGGCTGTAGAGTGGATTCGAGACACCAGCTGCTGAAGCATCCATGGGTGGTAATTACCAGCAAAGGCAGACTAAAGCAGCCTTTTGGACTTGCTGGGTTTTGTTTAAATCAAAAAGTCTTACTGGATTCATGGACTGATAGAAAAAAAAAGCCAAACCAATCTACCAAGCTCTTTAGTGTTTATCTGATTAAGTTTTCATTTTACATTAGTAACCTGCAGTACTTTTAACTGCTTGAAATTTGAGTTACTTTGCTCATCCACTTGCAGTTCTAGTGTACACCATACTTAGGATACAGGATTCTATTCACTAGCTTTAGCTCAGCAGGTGGAGAACAAAATCTTTGGAGTTGTACTTTGTATGTACTACTCAAAAGCCTAAGTGACACACTCGTAACTGGCAGCTTCTGTCAGCATTTTACAGAATCAGTACTTTTTGAGTAGTCTGAACAGAAGCTGTCACAGTGGTCTTTCTGAGAGTGCAGCTTCTAAAGCCCAAGAGCAGAATCCAGAATAATTTAAATATTAGGACAAATAGCCTGGTCCCAGGAATTAGACAACAAGGTTGGCGAGTAAAGGGTACCCAAAACCCTAAATCGTGAGAACTAGTAGTAATAATTTTTTGCTCCCAAAGTGCTGATGATGGGTTAAAATGTTCTGAATTTTTTTTTTTTACACACATCATGTCCTGTGACTTAGAAATCTGTCAAAGGAGCATTGAGACATAGATGGATTTTATTTTCTATTCATTATTCACAATAAATCTACTTGTCTAAGTAAAAGTCCTGGAAAATGATGTTTATGTTCCGGATGGTGAGAGAAACCAAGCCTATCTGTACTGCAGAGGATTTATTTTGAGCAAATTATGTAAATGCTTGATGAAAGTCAGGGAAACTTTTTGAGCTTCAGCCCAAATGCCAATTAAATGTCAAAACGCCTCTGCATTTGATATATTTTAATGATATTTTCTTTTTCTGAATGTGCACACCTTGACATGGCTAGCTCATTCTTTCTTTTTTTTTGTCTGCTTCCTCTCAACAGTAGGAAGACATTTGACAAGCTGTTTTTGAAATCTTAGAGACAGCAGATAGTCTTGACTTTTCAAAATGTGATATAGCTTCACGAGTGATCACAGTGCATGGTTATTGTCAGTTAAATGCACAATAATACCTAGTGGAAATTGAGAAGTGATGGCAGTGGTGTGTTACCACACCTTCCATAGAGGAAATTACTATCTTTAGTTTGAGTCATTCAACTTAAGGTTGAACAAAGCAGCTTTTCCCCCTAAATGTTCATATGCATTAAAATAATTATTTTTATATAGAAAATTATGTCAGTAAATGCAGCGATTTCAGGCCCATTTCATTTGGAACATGAGGAAAACAAAATTATTTTGTATTTTTAACTTCAGTGTTTCCTTATCTATACTATATATAATGCAGCATCAAAACTATGCTTCAGCAGATTATTTTACTGGTACAGGTACTCAGTTTACCAACTTGACTGTGCAGACTCTGGACCAGAATTTAATTACTCCAAGTTATCACCATCTGGAAGTGTTTTGTCTATAGTGCTTTTAAAGCAAAGAAAAAGATTTCAATCATTTTTCTTTAGTAATACCTTTAGGCTTCAGAAGGATCAGTCCCAAAAACAAATTGGTGGCTTAGTCATAGTTTTTTTTCATGACAGTGTTTACAAAGGAAAAATAAAAATGGGAATTTCAGGCTATTAACATTTGAATTTGCAACAAAACTTGTCATTGGGCTGTAAAACCGTCGTAATCTGTCTGGTGAAGTAAAGACTGAAATCATCTCAGAATTAGAGCTTGTGCTTTTTATTGGTTTTTTACTTTTTCATAGCTGGAAGGGCACAATGTCTTCTCCAATCTGAGCTCCAGCGAATATGAGCAAGTACTCGAGATCATCCGCAAAGCCATCATTGCCACAGACCTTGCCCTGTATTTTGGAAACAGAAAACAACTTGAAGAGCTGCATCAGACGGGGGCATTAAACCTTAAGAACCAAACACACAGGTAAAGCAGCAAACCAGTAGTAGATCCCTGTGGCATTAGTCTAGAAAGAGAAACCTTATTTTTTAAAAAAGAATTGTCTCTGAATGGTAATTTTCTTATATATGTGATTTCTAAGACCAGCAGTGTGTGAAATTCTACATACATAGCAGTAATTTCCATTGCTTTGTTTTTGTGTTGACCCTTACATGGCTGATGACTTTTCTGTCCTAATTTAGGGAAAGTGCACTTTGATTTAGTGATGGATTTTTCTGTGTACTTGTGTATTTCCTCTGGTATATTTGTCTGTTGGTACAGTTTTAATGACTGTCATCACACTGGCATGCAGGTTAGCAAGCTCTATGCTTTTTCACATGGAATAGGCATTATTAACAAAGATGCAGTTGTCCTTAAGGGCCATCTTAAATTCTTCATTGAATGAAAACAAGTGAATTTAAATTAAATTGCCAGTTTTTAAAACTTATAGACTATAAAACTTAGATTCACAAACCATAGATTTGTGCTATAAAATTGGTTAAATGGGATTTTTTTGTGTGTGTGTGCCTTATTCTAGTAATGATTTTACTATTACGGATGTTGTTCAGTTACTCTGATAACTGATTCTTGCTCTGTCAAACTCATTCCAACAACGCAATGACGGCATCTTGAGACAGACTCAGAAGCAGTCTTTCCTCTTTTTGGGAGCCTTTTTTTCTCTCTCTTTAGGAAACAAGGAAATGCAGCAATAATATATGCCATCTTTCTTTTTATAGACTTGTACTGTATAATCAGAAAATTATAGAGGGGCATGTGAGTACTTGAACAGGCAGGCATTCTGTGCCCTTGTCTATGTATGTGATTGTGTAGAGGATGGTCAATGAACTCTGGTTGCAAACAATGTAAAGGAATACAGTATACAATCTGTGCCATGCCTTACCAATGAATCATAAGCAAATGAGGAAGAAACAATAGGTGGGAGAAAATTTGTAGCGTGTATACATAGCTGCTGATTAAACTGAGGAAGGGCAAATGAAAACTTTGCAGAGCAATCATTAATTCTCTACGAAACTTATAATTTCTTGTTATTTTTTTCTATTTTAGAGATAGAGTGATAGGCCTGATGATGACAGCTTGTGATCTGTGTTCTGTAACAAAGTTGTGGCCAGTTACCAGACTGACGGCCAACGATATATATGCGGAGTTCTGGGCTGAGGTACGTGTGATTCTTTTGTTTGCTCTCCTTATAAACAGAAGCATCCAGGAAGGAAAAACCCAACTATAAATATTTTTCAGTCAACACCTTGATGTGCTTGTTCTAAAGAGAGTTCACTGGTGCATGCATGTGTTCATTGCTTACTCTGAAGTTATTTAAAGAGCTGAGTTAGCTGTCTAATTTTCAGGCAGTGTTTCTTCTCTCTGTTCAAGATCATGTAGAAAGTTTGTCCTAACATAAAGTGACCAAGCAACAGAACATAGAAGAAGTCACTAACTGTAGTTTTTGTAGAAATGCGTAATATGAAACCACCTTCCAGGTCAGCTGCCTTGAAACATACTTATATAGCTAGTGTGAGTACAGAAAATGCTAAAGCAAATATGAAAAATGTTAAATTTTTTTTTGAGTCTTCTCTGTGAGCCAGCTCAACAGCAGCATCTCAGAGAGTTGGGTCTTCAATACATTGAAAGTTACTCAACAGTTAATGTGTACTGAGAATTGAAACAAGAATTAAGCTGTAGTAATGTAATCATGTTCATAAATAAATACTCAGTCACTCTCATGTCATATGCTGAGGCATAAAGATCCTAATTGTTTAATTTTTAAAGTGGAAGTGACTGCTCTGGGGATAAGGAATAAATTAATATTTTTTATATATGGAGTGGAGTTATGCAACTTTAGGAGATATATGGTGTTTTCAGGACTACTATTGCATGTGTGTATGATAAAGTGTTTTTCTTTTCTGTTATATGCTCTGTGGAATCTTGCAGTATTCAGTGGACTTATTTCTGTTTTACACAGGCATAAAATAGAAATCAGGCCCACAGAATTGGTGTAGCATGCATATAGTGTGGAGATTGTTACCCTGCCTGTTGCGTGTTCATTATGAAATTCCAGATGTGTGCTTCTTGTGGGTGTATTTCATATTCACATGTTCTTGTTCTCTTAATCATAAACAGCTCAGACTACAACAAAATATTTGAAAAATGCTGACTGTATAAGCTCAGAGATCTAGTTCAGCACTCACTTTCTGCAATGCTTGCACTGGAAAGTGAGTATTCTTAGGAGTGGTAGAACAGAGGTATAATGTTGACATGCCTCACTGATTATTACATATCAGCTTTTTGGCTTATAAGTAAAAAGAGTTTTCAATGCACGTCTTGTGACCTCAGTGGAGAAGGAAGAATAAAACTGATTTTCCATACTAAAAAATAGTAAAGATGGAATTATGGGCGTAATTGCGCCTGCCCAGATGTTAATTTTTTTGTAATCCAAGGATGAGTTAATAAAGCTAGATACTGATATATTGATTTATATTGAAAAGACAGAATTTTTGACAAAGAGGGTACACTGTAAATTCATCTGGCTTCCTCAGCTTTTCCTTGGATGGGGGAGCTGTGTTCTACTAGTCATTGTATTATGTATTTTGAAAGATGAGACTAACTGAGCAGGTAGAGCAGAATAGAATGATTTCTTTGTGTTTAGTCTTCCAGTTGCTTTTTATTATGAAGACACACTTGGAAATGAGGAAAACGTGTATACATTGACTTACAGCATCTGCTGTTTAATTATCACTTAGGTGAATGTACAAAATATAAGGAGCCTCTCCTTGGGCATTTTTCTGAGATTGCCTCAGAGTGATAGCACACGTTATTTTAAATTCTGGATTTTTAGATTGACGTAGAATAGAAGATGGAAATGAATTCAGGTCTCAATAGTCTTGTTTTTGTTTTCTTAGTCTCTCTCTCTCTCTACTTTTCTCCAGGGTGATGAAATGAAGAAAACAGGTATTCAGCCTATTCCCATGATGGACAGAGATAAGAAAGATGAAGTCCCTCAGGGTCAGGTATGAACTCTCTCAGGAAAATGGTACTTGTTTATGAATAAAACATGTATGGAAAAACATTTTGTATATTAGTGAATATTGCTTTTGAAATTGGATTTTTTAGACTGCTGAATTCTGAAATTCTGCATGCGACTATGTTATTTTTAAAGTGGAAGTGGAAAACTTGTTTTCAAATTTTTGCTTAAATGATAACATGCTGTTTGCTGTCATATTTTTTTTTCCTTTCTTTGTACTTGTAGCTCTAGCTAAGACCACAATCACTTTGAATTTTTACAAGTGTCAATAATGCTTTTTATCTTCGTAAGTGGTGTTTCAGCCCTTAGCTAGTGCCCAAAGGAGGGTGAGAAAGATGATGACAGCCCTTGACGGGAAGCCTCAGCTGAGCTCATTTGGTCTGTTCAGCCTGGAGGAGACTGAGGGGAGCCCTAACTGCAGTTACAACTTCCTTGGGAGAGGAAGAGGAGGGGCAGGCACTGATCTCTGCTCTGTGCTGACCAGTGACAGGACCCAAGGGAATGGCCTGAAGCTGCGTCAGGGAGATTTAGGTTGGATATCAGGAAACGTTTTTTCATGTAGAGGGTGTTTGGGCACTGGAACAGCTCCCCAGGGAAGTGGTCAGAGCACCAAACCTGACAGAGTTCAAGAAACATTTGGACAATGCTCTCAGACACATGGTGTGGCTCTTGGGCATGGGCCTATGCAAAGCTGGACTTCAGTGGTCCTTGAGGGTCCTTTCCAGCCCATCATATTCTTTGATTCTGTGGTTTTCATTGAGCCAGAAGGTCTACAAGGTGACTGTATCTTATATCCTATTTTATTTTTTGAAAATTATAGGGTAATCTCCTTTTTCCACTGAAATAAAATAGCCCCCCTTAAAAACTAGCAAAGAAGAAAAAAAAAATCCAAAACAAATGGGAAGAAAATGAGGCAGTATGTGAAATAGTGTGGGTGAGCAGACATCCCATCTGCATGTAGCCTTGCCTTCTAACCAGCTGCAGTTTCTTTCTGTTGGTTGCACTGTAAGTACTTCATCTCAGAGTCTTGGGGTCACAGCTCAGAAAATGTAACATATTTGTGTTTAAAGTACACAGAGGACTTGGTTACATAGCAGTATGGGAGGAATCTTTGTATTGATGAAGACAAGAGTTGCTTTTCAATTTCTAAATAAGGATCAAAGTTTGGTCATGGTACAACACATAGTATTTTACTAAAAGGCATTTAAAAATTCTGCCCAAAGAAAGTGATCATAGTGCACTACTGTAACTGCCATAAGAATCTGGGGTGAGTGAGTGATGTTATAATGAATCTGAATGCAATCTCTCATCCTTGATAATATATAAGTAGCATTTGCTAAAAATTTTTTCATGTCATGACAATTCAGCTGTGACATCGTAGCCATCGCAGGCCCCTAAGCCCGTATGAGCCAGATGTCATTAAAAATGTGCTCATTTGGTGTTCCCTAAATATGATAATGGTAAAAATATATATTATTGAACTGCATACATGAGAAGCAACTGCAAACCAATCATGGATCACACTGCACACCATTCACAAATGTGCAAAGGTTCCAGCATTTTAGGTACATTGGGCTATGCAATGCATACCCTGGAGGACATCAGAACAATCCATAATCTGACCACATTTTGTGAATGCTGCACAGCTTTCCTTTTTAAAAAAATAAAATTATGACATGAATAATGTTTGCAGAAATGTCTCTAATGTCTCCACCTACTTCCTGCCGCTACTGACACCAAACAGGTAGACATATCCTGAACAAGTGAAATTAATCAATTGAATGATAAAAGGTTCTGTAGAAAACCCTACCTGAAGCAGCCATATCAGTCATAAAAGAAAGGCATGTAAGCAGCTTGTAATTACCAAAGATTTCACTGTTGCTGCTTCTTTTAAGTATTTGGATATTAAAAGATGCAGAAGTATGATTAACTAATATAAGTAGTAATTAAGTAAAGAACTTTGAGCTGTTCACTTCCAGTGTTGTAGTTTGGCAACAATTTAACTATTTATTTTCATTCTTGTTTTTCATAGATTGGGTTCTACAATGCTGTAGCCATCCCATGTTATACCACCCTTGCACAGATCTTTCCTCCAACTGGGCCACTACTCCGAGCATGCAGGTGAGTAAATGTGCATAGCTTATAGCTTGGTCAAGGAAAAAGCAAGAGTGCTTTGCAAGTTTGTCTGGAAATACAGATTTTTAATTTTAGAATTTGCATGAACATTAACAAGGATACACATCTCACATGAATCTATTCATAAGCCTAGAGGTGGTAACTACTGTCTGGGACTATCCACTGTAGATCTACAGACACAGCTGATTGAAATGTGTTCGATGCCAAAAGTGTTTAGAGAGAAACAGTTCAGTGTTTATGCATCCCTGTCTGTGCTGGTTCCCTGCAATGTCCCTCTGTGTCCTTTTTACTTCACTGTGGTTCCCACAAAAAAAAATTGGTTAGTATTCTCTTAATTAAAAAACGTGTGTTAAGGATGTGGTTTTATTTCATATCAGAAGATTTCTATTAAAAAACAGAAAAAGAAATATCCAGAAAATATTCACCAGCTGAGACCATAGGAGTAGTAACATTGGGGTATGGGAGAAGCAAATGTAACTTTTTCCTATTGCTTGGGTTGTTCTGGAAAAGAGGCAAGAGGCCTTTACCTGTTAGCTGCTTCTCCACTTGAATGATGGTGGATTGCTTTGTAGGTAGTTCTGTACAGTAATAATGTCCTGAGCCTTAGCAATCTTTCCTGACAAAAATTTTGCTGAAACCAGTGTATGCTTCATGAAAACATTCCATTTTCAGGTTAATCCATATTTTCTAGAAAACCCCAGTTGTTTGATAAAATCCCAGCAATCTCTAACCGTATCAAGTGGTTAAAGGTCTGGCTTTTTATGCTCTTACTAGTAGTTTCTCATCTTTTTTGTTTTGTTGTGGTTCTTAAATGCTATCTTACTTTGAACTTTTTCTTTGTCCTGTATGGCACAGCTACCTCCTCTTGTGGATCTTATGGAAAAAATTATTTCTTTTTAAGAAATATTTTTTTCTTTAAGAAGAGTAGATAAAGACATGAAAAAACAAGAGAACATAAATAGCTGAAGGAATGTTTTGAGACCTTAATAGAGAGAGACTAAGTAATGTATTTGGTTTATTAAAGAAAATCATAGAATATCACAATGGTTGGGTTGGAAGATCCCTTGGAAGAGATAATCTAGTTCAGTCTCCCATCTATGGGAATGGACATCTGCTAGAACAGGGCCCAGAGCTTCACCCAACCTGGCCTTGAACACTTCCAGGGATATGGCATCCACAGCTTCTCTGGGCAAGTTGTTCCAGTGCCTCACCACCCTTACAGTAAAGACTCGATCAAAATCAAGTTTTTATTCCACTTAATGAAAACTGGGCCTTAGAGAGGCTAGGTGGAGTGCTTAAGACTGCACAGTATCTTTTATGGGAGAAACAATCTGGGAAGACACGTATCTTTTGATTTCTGGCCACATGGACATCCCAGTGAGGCTTATTTGCAAAAGTAGCCCGTTTTACTTGGTGGTTCATATTTTAGACTCAGATGAGGATATTTAAAGTTGAATTGTGGATATCAAACACCCACGAAGGGATGTGCTCTAGATAAAGGTTCTCCCTAATTCTGAAGATCAAGCATGAGTATCTTTCCAAGTATTGGTTTCTCTGCAGAAGGTGTGATGTCTGAAGTAAAAGCAATTAGACTCCTGCAGAGATGATATGATATTTTTCTATTACAGAAATTATGTTTCTTGTTTGTAATTCAAGTTGTTAAAATTATACTTCCGAAAGCTACACTGGCACAGTCTCCACACTGGATAGGGCTCTGGACAGACAGCTCCCTGTCTTGCTGTTGTGTACTCTTCAATTTAGATTGTGCTAATGCAGAACTGAAACGCAGATGAGTAGATAAAGCCCCTGCAGGACTAAAGAGCTTCTTGAAAATCCACACCCTGGCATAAAGTCTTCTGAGGAGCAGTTTGGTAGCTTTCTCTTATTCTTGATATTATCCTCTGCTTTTTCTTTGAAGAGAACGAAAAGGAAGTTAAAGGGTTAAGACTTGGAGATGGAACATAGGAAATCAGAACACAGATATAACTTCAGGTGCCCAGTTAGAAAAAAAATTATGTTATTGGAGGGTCTAGACTACTTCAGAGTGTTTCAAATGGCTGATTTTGCACTATGCTTTTGTTTTTCCTTTATTTTGGATGGGTACCTGTTATTTGGTGTGATCAGAAGCATACAGCCTCGTTCTTGTTTGTTGTTTCCTTAGTTGTGGACTGATCCAATTTTGATATCACCTCTTCTGCAGCAGTGCTCATTCTTGGAACATAATATTTAAGCTGCTGTGTCCTTGAGTTCTTTGAAACTCAGACACCAGCTGCAAATAGTAGCAGCAAAAGCAGCCAAGGCAGCATGTCAGCATCAAGGCTTTTATTTTTAGAACCTCTGGGCATTTATTTCAAACACTACAAGCCAGGGCTTCATTGGGAGCTCAAAGGCAAATGAATCATATTATCTATACCCTACAAAAAATAAAGTATCCAACACTGATTTCCCTAAAGTAAGGTAGCAACTAACAGTCTAGAGGGTTTTCTTGTCTGATAATTTATTCCACATTTTAAATGCTTTCTTCTCATCCTGTGTAGATCAAAATTATTAGCCCACCTGTGCTACAGTGTTCAGAATAAGTCCTGGGTAACTTTTGTAACTCAGTAGGCCTACCAAAGTATAAATGGTAGTGTATTTATTTGGAGGATGAAATGATTTATTTTTTTTTTCCTTTATTTCAGATCAAATAGTTTAAAACCATTTTCCATGTCCTTTTGGGTCTCTCAATTCTTGTTGAAATTGATGTAATCTAAAAATATTTTGGCTGCAATTCTCATTACTTTCCCAGTTCCAGGAAGGAGGCAGAAATTGTGATGTTTCATTTTTTCTGATCCTTAGTGCCTGCATGTATTAGCTGAGATTCAATGCCATAATTATGCTGTCTTCGTAACTTCCAGCTGGCCCAAAGCACTGGCAGAGCATTTTCCTGCAGAAAATGGTGTGGGTGTTACCCTAGAGGGCACCAGCTTTCTTTGGTAGACTTCATCAGATCCTGCCTTCCACCACCCCCAGAAATGCAACGTTTTCTCTTCTAACCTGCTAGCTGTGCTTTCAGATCAATATTTGCTGGTTTAGCAAATGTTTTGGCAAGGCTGTGACATAAAAATCAGAAAAGCTCTGCCAAATGAATTCTGATGTAATATCATGGTATGACATACCATGGGAGACTTCTTAGTACTGTTGCCATCCTGTTTGTTTACTGAAGGCATCTAAGAACTGTTGCTTTAGTAACTAGGGATCTGACAGAATGAAGAATAGTTGGGTTTACTCTCTTTCTCGACATTTATGTCTCAAGGAAGGGATACCCTTTAAATGTAGTAAGACTGATAATATGATCACCACAATAGTAATTGAAAACTGATACTATGATCTTGGCATGCAACATTTTATATACTGTCAGGCAGCCCTTTTGCAGGAGTTTCAGAAAGCTTAATCTGCTCCTGTGCTCCAGGGTGCTGTTTCAGTCTCTGCAAACATCAATCTCTTGGGTCACATTGGGCTTTCCTGCAGCCAGGAAGGCTATAAATTTGTTGTGGAAGCAGCTGGTAGCCTCTAGCTTCAGGGCTTGCCTCGAGGAAGGAAGGTGTACTGTAGGCTAGGATACAGTTAACGTGGATATGAGTCAGATGGAATTACAAAATGGGATAACTGAAGTTGAAGGCTGAAATAATGTACAGATGATAAAAGCTTGATGACATACAGGTACTAATATAAATATACTTACATAAATATAAATCTCAAAGTATAGTAAAGCAGACATTATTGTGAGGAGGACATAAATGCCAGTAAATTTATTAACAGTGTCTTACCTTAGATTTTTTTGCATCTCCAGGGACAATCTCAGTCAATGGGAGAAGGTAACGAGAGGTGAGGAAGCCTCTATATGGATTTCTTCTCAATCCCTTGCTCCTGGGACCTCAGATTCTCTTCCTGTGAAGATTGATGACTGAACAGCTGCAACAGATTGCTTTAGCCTGAAAAGCACCCCTTCTTTATTTGGGGATTGTTTTTTGATTTTGTTTCATTTTTATTTGAAAAATAAAAAAAAAAAAGGAAGAAGGAAAGCTACAAAGCTCTAAGTAGACCTGCCTAGGAAGGTAACACCCATGGAGTTACCTCAGCTAAATGACTCTGGCAGCCAATCTCCTGACCTACACCAGTGACACAACATAAGCAGAGGGAAAACGACAACCCAGATGTTTTGGAATCAGCTATCAAAAGAGAACTTACAACTTGTGAATATAAAAGACTGGCCTTATCTCATGGGCTACATTGCTGAGGCCTTAATTTAAAACTGATAGGGGTGGGGGGGAATCTTATGGGGTACTTCTAAATTGTATCTTTCTAGTAAGGGTTTCAATGGTACTTTTATTATACTGTACTGTGGCTGGCTTTAACACCAGTGTCACTTGGGAGTTCTTGGCTATAAATAGAACAATATACCCATTGCTATTGTGAATGTTTATGTGTGATCTACTTGTAATCAGTTTGAACTCCAGCAGAATCCTTGGAGACTATAATTTATGCTTAGGTTACAGTGAATTCTCTTGCTGCAAACTAAAGGAAAACCAACATTCAGGTTAAAGTTTTAAAGTACTTCATTACGCATCATGATGCCAATTGTCTGTCACTCACAAGGGAAGTGCTGATAGAACTAGTGAAGGTGCTTTGTTCTTTAGGATGTTTTTTAAACCTAGACAACTCCTCCCTTAAAACACTGGAAGTACTGGTTAATTATCTCCGATGTGAGAGGGAGTTTCAGGTTGGAGTTTTTGTATCCATAGTGACAGAAATATTGGATTAAAATTTAAATGTGACAGCAAAGATTTCCTTGCCTAGCACACAATTAAGTAAAGTCATCATTTTTATTTCTACCTACTAAGCTGTATTTTAAAAGGTATTGGAGACATACCTGAAGTAAGCTATCTGCTGAGAACAAAAGCCTTGTCAGAAAAGTCAGGTCTGATAAGAGGGATTGTGGTTACATCACAATAAATAAAAAATATGTTCGTATTGACTAGCTTTTGTGTTGCACAGTAACACTGCATGTCTTCTACTGCTTTTTCCCCCCCATCCCAAGATGAGTGAAATTAGGTAACTTCTCCATTTGTCTGTTTGTTTTTTCCCCTAGTTAGCAAAATTTCCAGGTTTAGAAAAGCCTTTCTTAGTGACAGAATAGCTGACTCAAGAAAAGTACACTAAATGGTGTGTTTACAGTTCTGTGCTGACTTAGGCCTCAGCCTTACAAACTTATGCACAGACTTATATGTAATGCCACTCTTAAATTTAGTGCAATTGTAAAGAATATGTTTCACAACACTTAATTTGTCTTTGTCTTTCTCTTAAAAACGAGAAAAAAAAATCTTCACAGCGATCCACACAGTAGGTGAAAAGACAGTCTTTGCATACCTTTCACATACAGCCTATACTGCATTATGTGCTTTTTCACAGATAATGCACTCTTGTGGAGGTTCCGTGATAACATGGCCATTGTGTAACCACACTGAGTAATGGTAGTGACCTAAAGACAGAACACAGGTTCTCTTTTTCCATCTCCTGTCTTTTGGGCTCTATTGCTCTAATAGGCATGCCAGCTTTTGGGTTTCATGTGAACAACTTGGCCTCTTGAGTTTTGCCTTCTGTTATGGTCGAGCACATGCCAGTATCTTGTTTATGTGTACAGTACGTGATCCGTATCGCACAATGTATAAATGCACCTAAGCCTTTGCTGTACATAGAGATCCCACAGGCTGAGAATTCAATATGAAGTTATCTTATTTATATGATGCATGTTACATAGCAACAGCCCCTTAATTTTTTATTTTTTTTTTTTTTTACTTTGCCTTACCAATTCTAAGTGCAGAAATTCTTTGGTCATCACAGCAAACTGGTTTGGAGTTGAAAAATAGCAAAAACAAAAAGAGAGAAGATGGCAGGAAACAATTACACCAAAGTAGAATGAGTGATGTCTCATGCTGTGTCCTCTACTTTCCTCCTTAGCCATTCTGTTTCAGCTAAATAATGCAGATGCAACCTTTCATCCACTAAGTAATTGAGAGAGAATCCATGGTTCTTAATTTGCATGGAAATTATCTAGATCTATGGTGACTACAAAAATGCTCTTTGAAATTCAGATACTGGATGTAATGTTTTCCTTCATGGGTTAAGTATATTTGCTTAAGCATATTTGCATTAAATATATTTGCCATTATTTTCCCTTCTTTTTCCCTTTCTATTTAAAAATACTGATCTTAAAAGCATTGTAAAAGCATTCCTTATCACACTATATCTGTGTATGGAAAGCTTTTCATCCATCTTTTACTCACTGACAATAAAGATAACTTCGCTTGTTCAGTTTTCTACCTTGAAAATGTTTGGCACTATCACACTCTATGTTATGTTTTTTGAAGTTTGTAAGTACTGATAGAGGTCATGTTTCCCTGGCAAATTTGTCAAATGGGCAGTAAATTGTTCTGTTAATGTTTCTAGTGAATCAGCTACTGTTTCTAATACAGAACTATCCAAACCACTTAAAATTCATGTTTGCTATAGTATAATGTCTATTAGAATTTTTTAAAAATTGTCTCCAGTGGCTGTGGTTTGGTTTGATTTCCTGGTGTGTAAAAGGAGAAAGGTCATGACAAAATATTACTCCTTGTTAGTACCTAGACCAACAAAAATAGTCATGATGAGCTGTTTACTTTTTTTTTTTTAGCAAATGTTGTCTGTCTTAGCATTTACCGAGTACAGATTTGTAAGTGTAAATATTTTGTAGAAAAAAAGACTTGTACCTGCACTTCCAAAGTCAAACCCACCAAAAGTTAGAACTTTGGAGCTGCATTTGAATTTCATGAGGCTTAAAGACATGTGGAGATTTAACTGTTCAAAGTTCTGCAGTCAAAATCACAATTGATTAACACATCTAGGTTTGTAAGACATCTGACTTTAAGTTAAATTATCAAAATTTATTCTTGCTTCCATTTTTATCCTACTAAAACTGATCTTGCTCAAAAGAATGTATAAAAAGCTTAACAGATCTTTCCTAGAAGTGTGAGATTTTATATTCCTGGAATTGCATTTTTCTTGATAATAATTCCAGCTGCTTTTTCCTCCTACATCTAGTAAAGGTAAAAGCACTGTTTGAAGTTGTAACTGAGCATTTGTAATGTATTATGAAAAGGTGCCTGAAAGGTATGCACTAAGTGAGAAAAATAGTTGACATAGCATGGTACTCATCAGAGATGTTGCATATTTTATTACAGCATGACAAGTTCCATTGTTATGATTAATCTATGAATTTTGCATAATTTTGCAACATTCTACTATAATGGTTCAATTCATGGAAGTAATTTTTTTTTCTATACGTGGCCATTAGAGAAATGAAATATGTTTCTTTTTTTAAACTGGAGTATATGATGAAGTGTATTAACTTGGAGGGGATATGCAGAGTAAAATTCATTTTTTATGTGGCGCAGATTTCTTTCCTGTGTTTAAACTTAAAACAGTGTGATCAGTTTGCTGTGACTGCACTTAGAGCATTTAATGTTAAAATTGTAGGAGTAGCAAAAAGCACTATTCATGTTAAAAAATAGAGATTGTTAGATACTCAAATCAATCATGACCCTCTTGAAATAATGCATTTGCCTCAAACACTGTGATATTGGACCAGGTCTGTGAAGTGGAACAATTAATTTATTCATTCTAAACACAGAAAAGGCTTTCTGCACACTACTACAAGGAAGTTCATATTCAAACTTTAGGTTATATATCCCAATCTGGCAAAGGCACATTACAACTTTTGTTTGCTTTCTGACCAAAAACTGTGCTCGATTGTAATACGGGTGTATACTCTGTCAAATAAACCTAAAATAATGGACTGCTTTCTAGGGTAGATCAAACTGATTTGTAGAGTAGTTTCATAAATATTCCAAATTCAGGTTGGGCTGTTATGTGGAGAAGAAAGAACTTCAAGGTAACAACATTCAACTTTACTACATTTAGTGAGCTGAAAAATTTGTTTTATATATATATATTTACACACACACACACATATATATATATATGATACATATAAACTATCTTTGTAAAAAATATGCAAGTGCAATAATTTAAAGAGGTCTTAACTTTGCATTTATAAATTATAAATACTGTACATGGTGTGTAATTTTTTTCATGTATTCATTTGCAGTCTTTGTATTTAAAAAACAAACCTAAACCTTTACTATTACGTTTGTACAATAGAACAGTAAGCATTTATTATGATATAGTTAAGTTGTAAATAAATTCACAAACCAAACAGCCAGTACATATGCATATATGGGTGTCCTATTGTGAAACCTGTTTTTGCTTTTACTGCTGGCTTTAGCACAGCAAGACGACTTCTGTGGATATGTAATTATACATATAAATATATGTATGATACATAAAATATATTTAGAAATGTTCATGATTTTAATGGATATATCTATACATATACTTTGGTGTGAATAATACTGAATACAGAGTTTTTTAATATTTTTCATGTTTATTTTTGCTATTATTGGGAGTAAAAGTGAGGGATGGGAATGTGTATGCATATATGTGTGTTTATACCACAAGTAAACCACAGCACAAAGTGATTCAAAACATGATGGAGTCTTTTGAATAGGCAGTGCTTGTTGTTCCCTGTATTTGCAGTTTCCTGCTTAAGGTATGTTCTCCCAACATAAGACTTCTTTTCAATGCAGTTTTATCACCTATTGCAGGTTCATGTTGTCACAAACTGCAGAGGGATCTCCTTTTCTGTTTGTCCTCCTGTTGCCAGCAGCTTACCTTGCTGTTGATAGATAACTTCCACACAGATCCTTGCTTTGCCACTGTCTAACGTCAGTGCAGTTGATATAGAATCATTTACTACCTTTGGGAATTATTGTGATACTCAGATGCTGAATTGTGAAAAAGTAATCCTGCTCCCAAATTTGTAAGATCTAGTCCAAAGCAATATAGGGCTTTAACAACTGCCAGTATCCTGAAAATACAAGGTAGGTTCAGGGAACTGTAAAGCAAAATTCTGAGTAACATATGAAAAATTAAATTTAAAAATAGCGGAAAATAAAAAAGGAGGTAAAAATAAATCTGTGTATTTCTCCACTTATATACTCTTATATCCACTTATATACTCTTGTGACCAACTCTTCCAGAAAGCTCTGTTTGCTGCAATGGCCGGCTTTGGTAATGAGAGAGAAACCACACTGATATTTAATGCATTTTTTAGGGTCTGTTCATTAAATTCCAAACTTTCTGAATTATTTTGAGGGAAACGCAATAGAAGAGGAATGTTTCTCTAAGTACAATTAATTTAGTACTTTGCACCTGTTTCTGTATTGTTGGCAAGGATCTATAGGCTGAGGTCAATTAATGACTTTCTGGACAAGATTTTAACATTGGTGGCAGTCAATCACATGCCTTTTCATATTTTTCTGCTTGTTGTACAGACGTAGCTCTTGTAGCACAGCATGGTGCTTTGCTGTTGATGGTCACTGTCCATTTGGTGTGCTTTCCTTAGCATTTTTAGCCCTTTGACATTGAAGAACATAATCAGAAACTTAGGAAAATCAAGCCTGGGTGTATTCCCTTGCAGATAATGGAAGATATAAGAGCACCTTCACTTAAGCTCATTGATGTTTGTAGAGGAAATTAGTATATTCTGTTTTTGAGGAACTTTGAATTTGTCTTGAAAGTATCCAAACTGGATACTCTGGGACAGAAATATCAATGGCTTTCACCTGCTCAACAAGTATTGGAGATTACTTTGTTGTACTTATTTTGCTGAAGACAATTACTAAGGGTGAAATTCCCCTTCCTCAATCCAGAAAAGTTTTTTGCAGTGTGTTTCAGTAGCTCTCTGGAAGAGCTACCTGTACCACAGAAGCTGCTTCCAAAGATGAAGATCTTTGGCTCAAGAATGAGTTACAGAGAAATGCATCAGAAAGTAGCTCGTGTGTGCATTATACCTATATAAAAGTCTAAAAGAAAGGAGAAATCTGAGACTCAAGAAATATGAAAACAATTAATTATAGCAGGTAAAGTTTGGGGTTTTTTTGCATTTTTTGGTAACGTTGCTGGCAGGACTAAATTATTTTAACCCTATCATTTGTTAACATGCAGCTGGCATTAATTGTTTTTCTTTTTTTACAGCATTGTAAGCCCTGTGAATACAGGTGAGTATATTTTTGTAGTGTTCCTTCTGTTCCTCTAGCTGTATTTCTGCTGCTTTTAAAAATAACATCAGTTGTTAATACACACTACTTAATTAGCCCATTGGAAATGAAAAAAAATGGGGTTTGTAAAATAAGAAAAAATAATTTAAAAAACAAAAGCAAGAAAAAATAAAGTAGAAGAAAGAAGGAAAAAAAGACCAAAAACATTTTGGAAGCACCTAAGAGAGTCAGTAGCTGTCAGAAGCTTCTGAAAATTTTACCATCAATGTAAATAGCAGTAATGTATGTGGTACAGTGATAAATATGGAGTGTTTTGATGAACAAGTTCCTCATAAAGAATAGAAGTGGTATGATATCTAATGTTAATTTCCAGCAAGTGAAGTCCAAGTTGTTTTCTGCTACTGTCTTGTGGAAAAAAAAGCATATTCAATATCAGGTGTATTTTGCATCTTAAGACATAAAGAAAGCCAGCTTGCTAAAGATTTTTTTTGTGTTTTTTTTTTGTTTGTTTGTTTGGGTTTTTTTTGTTGCTTTTGTTTCTTTGTTTTTTTTCAATTTATTTAAGCATCTAAACACTTTATTTTTTGTGTGTTATACATGCTGGGAAATTCTCCTGATTACTGCAGTTTAGAATTCAAAATATATGTAGAGGAAGATATTTACTTTGCTGTCAGATGAGGACGGGTATCACAGGGCTGTGATGCCTTCATGTATGCTGCTGATGAGTACCTCCTTTTCCATTTTCTCTGGATGTGAGGGGAAGATTAAGAAGTCACACTGAAAGCTTTCAAGCTTGTATATATGGTTGTACCTTTAATGTTTGAGCTGCTAAAGTGATGTATAATCTTAAAAAATTCGAAGTCCTATAACTAAATACTGTAGCAAAATTTTTTTTAAATTTTTACTGACTTCTATTTGAGTACCAATGGCAAATTGGTTTGGGTACCACACCTGTGTAGTTCCTGTTCTGCAGTCATTTTACAGGTCCTGTTCCAGGGCTGCTGGTAAAAATAATTCTTTGTGTCCTTTAAACTCTTATCACCTCCAGTCATCAGACAACTCTTAGTTTTTGCTCTTTTTGTACTATGAATTTTATGGGAGCAATTCTTTTTTTCTTTCCCCTTTGAGGATGCATGAGTACAACAGACTGCCATCTCTACAGCCTCTTCTATCCTTTCAGTTTCTGTGAGCTGAATTTATTCCCAGTGATTGGAAATTAAAAGTGCAAAGCTATTCTGCAGGGCTTTGTTTCCAAGGTTTATGTAAAGTACAGAGAACAGAGTGTCTACTGAAGACTGAATTAACGGGCTGGAATTTGCAAAGGAGATCTTCATTTCTTCCTGCCCTGAGAGAAATAATTTTCATCCAGTATTCCATACCTGAAAGGCTTGGAATGAAGTGAGTGCTGTGCCATATGAGAGTAAGATGAGTGCTGACGGGAAATGAAAGATGAGATATGCATATAGAGATGCCACTGGTCAGCCTAAACTAAGAAAGCTGATCTGAGCTCTCAGCTCTCCCGCACAGTAAATTTTCCTGTAGATTGCATAAGGTCTTCATGCAGAATCACCCTCTGCCTCATAGAAGCATCATGTAATGCTTATCAAGAGCTTTCTGAAATGCTTCAGATGGTGTTTTCATGCTGGCATAGATCAAATGAATGTGTTTGGGAATCCTGGTACTTTCTTTTGAAGCTGAAGCTGTGTTATGAACCTGTTTAGGAAGTGACAGGAAAGGACTAGAGAGTGAGATCAAGATGATTTTTCATTTACAAGACCTTTTACCAATTTCTTGAATTTAATTGATCCTGCGTAGCCTGTCATAGATGAAGCCATTTGTGTATCTTATTCCTTTTGCTGCTAGCTTTTAGTCACAGTAAAACAGAGTTTGCAGGATTTGCTTGGGCTTCCATTTTGTTTGGTATCTAACCTCCATCTAACAAAACACTTCTGACACAGATATTTCCCCTCCCCAGGAATACTGATGCTATGGGAAATGCTGTAGCAGACATTCACATGGTAAACAGGAAATTTTTTTTCACATTCTTTCAACTGGAACGTGTACCAAGAGAGGCTCTTTGTCATTATTTTCAGTCAAGTCAGTCAATATAAAACATGTCATGGGAAAACTGGAGTGGAACATTACTCCTTTTGCAGATGTGGGAAGGCTTTTTGTTGGAGACTTATCACTAGCTTTTTTTTCTGTGTTCTAGTAGCAGCTCTGTATTTTAAACAAGAGAATCCTGTGACTGAGAATGCTGTAATTTAATGTTTATGCTGCTGCAGTCAAGGCTAATGGGGTTGACGCAGGCTGGAATTGTCTTTTCTATGAACTTTACAGGGTAGGCTGATGGCTATAACCCATTTTCTTTCCTTCCATAAGAGACATTACTGCCGTTTTTGTCCTGAAGTGAGGGGAATACTGGAAACTTCAGCAGAGAGAGAGGATGGGCTGGAACAGACAGAATTCTTTTCCTTTCTAGAGCTTGTCTCTTCAAGTTTTCCTGGAGATAAACTAGTTGGGAACATCAGTTTCACTAGTGCTACTTTCACCTTGAAAAACAAAGTAAAATAAATAGAGTATGTTATGTTCTGTATAAGTTTAGAAATCCTTTAAAACCAAATATGAACTGTGTAATTCTCCACAGTACACTACAGGGTTAGTCCAGATTTTTCACATGCTTTTTCTTGTGCATGTCCATAAAAGCAAATTTTTAAAATTTTAAAATTTTATTTTTAAAATGCATGGTTTTCCCACAGCCTGTGTTGTTCTTCAGCACTATACCCACATTGCAATCACTATCTGTTTAAAACAGAAGTAACCTAGGAGAAAAATGGAACATGCTCTAATTTCTACGTGCCAAGAAATGATGAGAGGGAAATGCTTGTGAAAATTCCTCTACAGAGTGATATTTTAGGAAAAAAAAAACAAAACCCCCCAAAAAACCCCAATGGTTTTTTTTTTTCTCTGAATATATTTGCATTTAACTTGATAATAAACTGCCTGGATACTTCTTCAGGTTATATAGATTCCAAATAGCTATTGTGATCATTGGAAATAATAGAATCTCAACACCTATGGCAGCAACAGGCTGATACTATGCAGAAACATGCTTCCTAAATAAATTATGAAAAACAACGTACAAAGGCAAAACAGTGAGGTTTTAAAATGCTGAGAAATAACTTTTTCAAAATTTTTAGCATGTGGCCAATCCCCAGCTTGCTGAAAATTGTGTTTGCAGAGCAGGTACAGCTTAAAAAAGCTGCAGTCACTTTTCTCTCTTATAGTCACATACAGCTGTGGCTGTGAGGGATCTCACCTGGAAACTGTTCTGCACATCATTATCACTGCACCAACAGGATCAGAGGGTGTTCTCTAAGTCCTCTCTGTTTGACAAAGGTAAGTACCAATGGTAAGGTCGTCTCTGCCTCTCACCAAAGCCAGAAGCTAAAAATCAACCAAACCAGCTGTAGGCCTGATCAGAAAAGTCTTTGAGACAAGAGATTATGGTCTTCATCTCTGCTCCCAGCATTTTTAACTGGTAAAATCCACAGGTGCAGAGCTGATGTGAAATCCTGCCCAGAGGGCCTGAGGCTGCCTGTTCCTAGCTGTGTTCCCAAACAGGTACTCCTCTGATCACAGGAGTGATGAAGCCCAGCTTCCTATTGATTTCCATTATTGTCCTTAGATTTGAAAAATTTAAGTTAGGCTTTCTGCTATCTTTACGTGTGCTTTTTGAATTCTCCTCTGTTCTCTATTGCAATTAATCACTTGCTGTGCTTTGGCTATCATACACAGATATTCTGTAGAAGCCGTCTGAAAGAATGAAAAGTTATGGAGTGGACCCCAGTCTTTTCCCTAAAAAGCCACCTCTTTTATCAAATATGGAACCTTGTTATTTAGGAGGCTGTTCTCTGAAGTTTGAATGTAATCAGCCAATGCATTCAAAAGGTTTATGGTGGCAGAATGAAGGTGCCAGAGAGTGGGAGGTCCAGTGTGACATTGCTGAAAAGCCACCTAAGATATCACTCACTGCCTTACAGTTCAAACTTTGGCTTTAGAACTATGGTAAAATAATAGGATCTATTGAAGCCCCACATACAGTATGAATGCTGGCACACTTTTGCTTTTGCCATTCCTAATACACAAATTAAATACTGCAAGTTGCCAGCAGTTTCTCTTACCAAGTCTGGGCACCTTGGTTTTTTCTGTTTAAGATGCGTTGTGTAGAGACACTTTATCTCTCTCTGCCATGGGGAGCAATGCTTCCTAACAGACAAGCATGGATTTTAGGACTTTGGACTACATACAGGTTATGTTTCTGGTGCAAAACTGTGAATAGGAAACTGGGATGGATACAAACAGCTATGTAGGAGATATTTAAAAGCTATCTTAGGTTTTTTCTTCTTAAGGAATTCTGATTTTGTTTAAGGATTTAAGATTGGAAATTCTCTTAAATCTAATCCTGGAGCTTGGAGCTGGTGATGACATGAGCCTTCTCTATGATACTGATGAGACTGGACGCTGTGACTGTTGAATATCTGGACTGTGGTGCTGTTCTCAGATTCTGTAAACACTTTTTGATGGATGGGTTTTATTTAAGGGCTCCATTTTTTCCTTTGTATAAAGCCTACCCTGCACAGCAATCAGGTTTGAATTATCCCAGCTTGATGGTGAAACTCCCTCACTCATCTTCCTGCTGTTTTCCCTCTGCAGTCTAGAGCTTTCAGCTCTGTCATGGTGACATGTGAAAAAATTTGGGCTGGATTCTGGCTGTGTTCATGTCAGTTTTCACAGAGGGTCCTGCTGACTCCTTTCATAAAGATCAGGCTCAAAGTGGGATTTGGACAGGTGTAATTATGGTCAGCTCCTGAAGTTAATGCCCATTTAGACTCCAAAGGTATCAGTGCAATTAATGCTGGTTGGCAGTGACCTCAGAAGACCTACTCTAATAATGCAAATGCTGATTGCTCCCATTCCCCAGCTTTGGATCTTGCCTTTTGCGCAAGTGCCAACGCGGGCCCATTACAAAACACAGATTACACGTCTGACTCAATGCAGCATCCAGCCTGCTTCTGTGCCAGAGATAACTGAGAAAGTCTACCCTTGTTCTGCTTCTTCCATAACCACAGCCTCCCTCTGGTTAATGCCATGGGCCTGTGCAGCCTTGAACTGCTCCATAGATCTGAGCACAAGCTGATCCAGCTGCATTGGTCTGGTTCAGGCTCCTCACCAGGGCTTAGAGAACAAATGTAACCAACCCTTCCAATGGATCCCCTGCCCTCTGCTTGATGGTGTCTTTTAATGTAATAACAATATGAAATTAAAGCAAATTGAACTCGTGACTGTGACAAAGTACATAACAACCATAAGATATTTGCATTTCAGGGCATTTGGGGGAAAGATAATATCCATAAGACTCTACACCAACAGATTTGATTTCTTGGCAGCCTTTTCTGCTGTTAGTTACGAACAAAAGTCCCACTGTAGAAATAACAGTAATGGAAGGAATGCTGTCACTTCTTTTCCCTTTACACAAACACAGTTTGAGAAGCAGGGGCAATAGCTCAGAGGCGAGAGAGGCTTTGTTTTTGGTGCCATGTTTCAAGAGTAACAAAGCTATACTGATGTACCTATATTTGTGGTCATCTAAAACAGAAGAGCTGGCTGGGAATGATCACTGCTGGGCACAGATGGGAGGTTTCATGTTTATTCTAGACTATAACTGGGTCCAGCTGTTTTGTGGCTCTTGAGCATAAAACAGACATTCTTTGAGAGGAGCTCAAGCTGTTCTGTGCCAATCTGCAGAATGAATGCCAGTTTAAGGACAAACTTTTGAGCCAGGCAAATATGACCGGTGCTGTGCTCAAAATGGTTGCTAATGTGCTAAAGTGGTTGTCATCTAGTTTGTCAGGGATCAGGCATGCAGTGCAGTGCTGCTCAAACTTCTAAGAAATGGATTAATTAGGTATGCTTTTAAGATTAGTACACAGCATTAGTATAGCAGTTTAGGTTTGTTTATTTATTTATGTGATTGAAGGATTTTTTTCCTTTACTTTGTTTGGTTTGTGGGTTTATTTTTGTTTTGTTTTTCCATTTGTTTGGTTTTAGATTCCTTCTGTCTGCACTGGAAACAAATTATGGGATTGTCAAGCTAATGCATATGTGATAGGATAACTGTGCTAAGGAGATAAGGGCCTTGATCACGGCCCTAAAGCAAGTCAAACATGTGTCTGTTGCTATCTGCCAGGGAAGAAGCTGTCTTCCACTTTATTTCTTACGCACTCTCACTGTGTCATCAGCTTGTCTATATTTTGATTCAACAGCTTGATGCAGGTGCAGAACTTTGGACTGAAGCTCATGGAAGCTTGGTTTCTCTGTATCTTTGTTAGCTATCAGGCTCTTAAGACTTTCTACCACTTTTTGTCTTTCACCCCTTCCACAGACTGTTTACTGTGTGGTTTTCCCCCCTCTTTGGTTTTAAATGTACAGACTTGCTTGTATCATGTTTCTCAGGTACACAGTCAGCTCAAATCACCTGAAATAATTCTGGAGAGGCCCATGTCTTGACTTGATTCTGCCTTTTAGTCTCTCACTAGATACTGGTGTGACTTGGTGAGGATATGGGAATTCAGTTTTTCTGGATTTGGGCTTTCACTGGTACTCCATTCTGCATCTACTCAATGCTTCATCTTGGTCCAAGAATAAAAATCTTCAGGCACTGACTGCTGTCAGCAATAGAAATACCACTTTCCTTGAAGATTAAAATATTTTTGATAGAAAAGACTTGGTGCTCTGTGGATGAAAGAAGTTTCCTTAGCACTGTATTTTTGGAGGTTAACCAGTGTGGAGGAAAACCCCAAGCCTTATTGGAGGACTAGATGCAAGGTCTTGGTCCTTCAGAATCTTATTTTTTGTAATATCTGAGTCACACGATCTCTTTAGAACCAGATGAAGCCTCAACCTCCATGGAGGTGAGGATGGTAGTCAAAGTCCTCTGCACTCCTGTGTTGACAGGAAGGCTGGTGCAAGACTTGGAAGGGAAATTGTACTGCTGAAAGAAGGAACAGTGAACAAGTCACTGGGAAGGGGAAGAGGCTATCCCAAAACCCTGGCTGAGGGCATTGCATGTCTTAGCACCCACCTTCCAGGATGGTTTGTAACTGGACTCCAGTTCTTGTGCAGGAGCAAGGAGAGCCTGTGGTAAGTTTGGGGGCCCTGGAAGAGGGCAGTGGGGTGCAGACCAGTGCCTGACAGGGCCAGTCTGAAATCAAGCCTGGGTCCTGGCCTTAAGTCCCAGGCAGAGGCATGACTGAGGGAACACCAAGCCCAGGAGCTCATCCCAGTGCCAGGCAGGAGCCCTGGGGACAATGGGGCATCCAGACAGTGTCTGTGGGGATGGAGGGGACCTGTGGTGAGCATGTCCTTGAGTTTCTGCCTGGCTGTGTTGGCAGCAGGAGAATCAGGTGTGCACCTCAGTGCTGATACACTGGTTCCTGTCAGCCAGATGGGACTGAAGGGCCACAGGTGGGAAGTTTAGGAGGGGAAGTCACATGGGATGAAGAAGGTGAGGCCTTTGTGCCAGTCCGAGGGTGATGCCTGAAGTTTTGCTGCAGCAGGAAAAGCTGAGCATAACCCTCAGTGGACAGCTCAGTGTCCATATCCAAAATCTGACACTGAGCTTGGCACACATGTGTCTGTGTCTTTTGCTATGTGCATCCCAAGCTTCCCTGACTCTTGGGAAGCTATGCTGAGCTGTACTGAGCTGCTTTGTCACGCTTTTAAACTCCCTTCCACCCCTGTGTTCTGCAGGCAAAAATATCCCTCTGCCTCCTTCAGGAGTTATATCAAGAGGAGAGATGAAAATTTAGTTAACAAATCTTTCACTCCACAAGTGCCAATTATGTGGGGGTTTTTCTCAGATGGTCTAAATGATAAATATAGCTAGCTAAATTCAGAGTAACCATTTTCAACCTGTGTTTAGCACTGAAGTGGGCTGCTTCTATTTTCAGGCTGAAGAAGAATTTGTGTGCCTGAAATCCCATCCAAGTTCTTGTAAGTATATCAGTCAGTCTAATAAAAGAGATTACCTCTTCCTACGGACCTTGCCTCACATTCTTCAGGCACTGTGACTACACCGACGATGGTTGCTCATCTTTGTTGCTGCTTCTCTGCCACCTGCAGTGTGCAGCTTGAATGTACAGGACAGAAGATGAGGGGAAGCACATCAAGGTATTTCCTGACTACAGTGTTTCATTTGCAAGCTTAAAGACCTTCCTGGAAACATACTAAAAGTTAAGTTGGAAAGGAGCTCTGGAGCTTCCCTAGTCCAGCCCTATTCCATGGTGGACTAATATGTTTTGATTGGATGCTCAGCACCATATCCAGTGAAGTTGCCAACACTTCCAGGCAATGAGCTTTCACAACCTCTCTGTGCATGTTACTTCAGTGGTGAACCCACTGAACTTCGCTGAACCACTCTTTCTGTGCAGTTTTTTTTTCTTTACATCCAGCCTACTATTCCTGCCTCTCATTAGTGGTCTTGTCTCTGGGCGATACAAAAAAGCTCCTCCTGGGGTGGCCTGTGCTTCAGCCTCTCAGCGGTTTTAGTATTCCTTTGCTGCACTCTCTGGTTTTTCATTGTCTTGCTTGCTCTACAGACTGGACACCATGCTCCAGGCATGACCTAGCCATGTAAAGTATCGGGGATGAGAGTTTTCCTCTGTCTGCCTTGGACTTGCTTGTGTGGCCTAGTAGTGATTAGCTGCCTTCATTGCAAGGCACATGACTGCCTCTTGTGCAATTTGCCAAAAAGGGTCTCCTAAGTACCCTTCTGCAAAGCTCTTACACACTCAGCTCATCCCTAGCGTGTACAGCTATGTGGGGTTAGAGCACCCCAGCTGTAGATGTTACACTGCTTCTTTTTGCTCCTCAAGAGGTTTCTGTTGGCCAATTCCTCCAGCCTGTCAAGATTTCCCAAACTCTTTTTTTTTTTCTATCTCCCTACTTTTTGTTAAGCATAGTTTCTTGTCCCTTTGTGCTTGTCCCTATGTGATGCAGACATGTTCAAAGATGTAGTTCCCCTTCAAAGCAGTGTTTTCTTGTATTATAGACTAGAGATGCATGGTGGGATTGGTTTGTAGACACAGACTAGTCTTAATTGCAAGGGAGATGGTCTTGGAAGGGGAAGGGCTTGTGCTGCCCAGTGCCTTTGGAAGCTTTCGCTTGACAGGATGCAGACATATGCCCTAGCAGGAGCTACAGGCCCTCAGGTGTTCATCCTTGCTATCTGCTCATTAAGAGACTCCCTAAGGAGAAAAAAGTAGAAAATTCCTGCTCTTGAACTGTCCAAGAAAGCCATTTCATATTTGCTTTCTTTTGCTTCACGCCTTACTTTGTACTTTACCTCATCTCCTATCCACTTAGGTCTTAAAGCTTCAGCTTAAATGGGGACTGAATTAAAGGCTGGTTTTGTGTAGAAGTTTTCAGACTACTGTGTTCTGCCCAGAGAGGAAATGAAGGGACAGCATCCGAGTATGAATTTATCCTAACCCAGCTTGAGATTTCCCTTCAGGACCAACCCAGGCTGTATTCTGAATGGGAGAAAACAGTCCCCTTCTCTGCTACATACCTAGCCAGCCTAATGTTACATTTCTAGAATAATAACAGTAGTCTCCACAAGATGGTTTTATGTCAGTTTAAAGACAGAAAAGAGGAGCAAATATGGTCAGTTAGGCAGATTCTCCTCAGTTGCAGCAGCCACTGCTTATCCTTTATTCAACAGGAGGCAATATGCTTTTTCTCTTGCATGTTTTATGACAAAAATCACGACCTTCTCAGAATGCTCACTTCCATCCCTCCAGCACAAGTCAATCATAGGAACAATTAAATAGTTCTGGAATTAAAAGTGACATTTTAGAAAGAAAGAGGTAAAAATTGGGTGCTAAGGAGGGAAAATTAAATTTATTTCCCCCTCCTCTTTGTGTCATATTGTTGATGAAAGAATAATATAGTTCTGCTCTATTAAATAACAGTTCATAAAATTTACTATGTCTTTCAGTTTTGTAGTATGTTTTCCTGGGTAGCAAGAGCAGTTAGGGTCTGTCCTTGGTCACCTCAGACTGCTCACCTCGAAATTGGTAAAACTGGAAAAAGCGAGACATGGTCTGTAATGCTGGTGATAGATTTTTTATAATTCTTGAACTCCTGAAATCTTTCCAGCCATGCTACAAGCATGTTTTCTGCTGTGCTCCCTCCTGTAGTCTCTTCTCCAGGCTAAATTGAATTCTTGCACCCACATACGTTTTCTTCTCGGTTACGGTTTCAACTTACTGTCTTCGGGAATCCTCCAGTTGTCTTAAATGTTTCCTGAAGCATGGTGACTGAAACTGAACATTTGGCCAAAGCCTCTCCTGTGTTGGGAACACTGACAAAAGTATTCCCACTTGCTATGTGTTGAACACTGATGGTTCTGTATACCCAAAAATGACATTTGTTCTGCTCACCACACTGACACTTGATTTGTGCTGACCAACTCATCCACTGTGTTCCTGAGTTTCTACTGAGCCAGCTGCTGCTGGCTACTGGGAAGCTGCTTATTGCTGCAGATATTGAAGTTCATCCAGCTGTTCTGTGAATTTTCCAGTTTATCAAGAACATTTTCAGTTCCAATCCTGTCTCTAAGAGTATCCCCTCTCCATTTCATGTCCTCTGCAAATTTAACAAGCATACTGTGTATTCCATCATCCATAGTGTAAACAAAAATGCTGGGAAAATTAGATACAGATTCAGAATAAATCTCCATATAGAATTGCTTGTTACTTCTTCCATTTGGACAGACAGTCTTTATAAGTACTCCTTGAATATAGTTGTATGGAGTTCTTGATGTTTTTATTTTGCACATATGCTAGCCTGTTGATCCAGATAATATTCTTTCCTTGGTTTTTTTTTTTTGCTTACTTAAAACAGTAGTACAAAAGACAATGCCAAAAGCCTAAGTAGAGTCAAAATATGCAACAGCAACTGCTTCTCCTGCACTAATGCTCTTGGACCATCATACTGGCTGTTACTCAGCTCATTGCTAGCTCCTTGTTTGTCATGTGGAGGCTTAGAGCAAGTTTACTTCATTTTCCCAGCTCTTTTTTTTTTTTTTTTTGGAAGCTGGAGGTAAAGTTGATGAACTTTTCTACTCATTTCCTTTCTCCCTTCCTTACTTCTTTTAAATACAGACCCCAAACTTACAGTGTTCTCACAGCTGGTAACTCTACAGCCCACAGCTATCCTCAAAAGTAAGTGCTAACCTGTTTGAGACTATTTCAGGCAGTTTTTCACATATGGTAGACAGATATTCATCAGGTTTAGCCAAATTAGAAACACTTTGAGTGCTACCTAATCAGCAGGTTTAGGTTTTCAGGCTATTAGGTTTTCTAGCATTTATTTGGCCTTCTCTTGCTGATGTTGCCTGTCACCTTTCCAGTGCTGAGTGAGGAAAAAGGAATCATTTAGCATACCAGAGAAAGGAATCAGCCTTAGGCCCAATGTAAATGAACTGGTAGGAAAAGCTGCACTCACAAGCATCAAAATTCATGGGGAGACCTAGGGGGAAAAAAAGCCAGAGACTATGTTACCAAGAAATGTGGGTAGAGGCTGAGCTTCACAGGAACCCACAGGTGCCTCCAGGTTTGTCTGGCTATTTGTATACTGCTGTGGACAAGAATCACAGAATTCTTAAGGCTGGAAAAGAACTTTACGATTGTCAAGTTAAACCATTAACCTAGCACAACTCTGCTCACCACTAAAACCATACCTCCAAGTGCCATACCCACACAACGTTTGAACACTTCAGGGATGGTGATTCAACCACTTCTCCAGGCGTCCTATTCCAACGCCTGACCACCCTTTCAGTGAAGAACTTTTTCCTAATATCCAAGCTAAACCTTCCCTGGTACAAAGGCCATTTCCTCTCATCCATTCACTTGTTACTTGGAAGAAGAGCTTGATCTTCACCTTGGTACAACTTCCTTTCAGGCAGTTGTAGAGAGTAATAGGGTGCCCTTTGCGTGTCCTTTCCTCCAGGCAAAACAACTGCAGTTCCCTCAGCTCCTCTTCATCAGACTAGTGCTCCAGATCCTTCACAAGGTTCCATTGCCCTCTCTGGACACCACCTCAATGCTCCAGCACCTCAATGTGTTACTTGTAGAGAGGGGACTGGAACAGAACACAGGACTTGAGGTGCAGCCTCACCAGTGCTGAGTACAGAGGGACTGCCCTGGGTCCTGCTGGCCACACTGTTCTTGGTACAGGCCAAGATGCCATTGGCCTTCTTGGCCACCTACAGAGAAGGTAGGTGAAAGCAGCATTTTTTGTAGGCCATATCTGTGTAATATACTCTGTTCCACAAGTAGAATAGTTTTATTGTGTGTTGAAGGATTTTGTCATCTAAACTTTTCCCTTTTTAAAGTATATTTTATCTTTCCTCTTTCTTTTAAGTGTGTGCTGCAACAATCCATTTCACCATGGAAAGAAACTGTCAGGCAAGGAGCCTGGCTCATCTCTTAGTGTGGAAATGGCTTACAGAACAAATCTTAAACTTTACACCCCTGAACACTTAAATCATAAGAAGTTTTATAAGCCTTCAGAGAAATGAAACAGGGATGATGGTACTCTGCCGGGAAACAAACTTGTTCCATAACAGAAAGAAATCAATTCCCAACTGAAAATGAGAGAGCAAGGAAAATTAAAAGATTTTCAGGTAACTTTTCTTCCAGCATCCCTCTGCTTCTAGAAAAGCCTGAGTTTTTCTGCCCTAACAGCAGATATTCACAGTAACCTGTGACTTGTGTTAGATTTTTCTACTTCACTGGAAATGCTCAAGTTGAAAGCACTTAAAAGGAAAGAGGAGGGAACTGACAGATTCTATGACGGTCATCGTGGGTTAGATGTGTCAGAGTTTATGGTTGTAGAACTTGTCAAAGGTGAATGCCAGTTCAAACCTTCACACTTGGCTGCTGTAGCTAAAACTGGACAGTTTAGCAAGTTCTTGCATTTCCAGGAGAATTTTGTAGCAAACCATGAACTATTACCAAATTATTTAATGGCAGAATATTAGAGCAGCATGAAAGCAAGTAAGAAAAAGTCTCCAAGTGGATGGAAAGGTAAATTTTGAATTATCTTTCTGGGTGGATTGGTTGTATGTTCCAAGAAAATGAAAGAGGTTTAAGCAAAATCACCTCTCTCTTCTTTTCAAATACCCAATCCCTTGTGTTTGCCTAGTTGAGCACTTGTATGACACGTCTACTACATGTTACAAAACTCGGAGCCCAAACCTATTATACCACTGTTTACCCTTCCACTGTCACATGGAAGTGTTGTGTTAAATATACACAAAGGAAAGCAGGATCTTGCAAGCTAGTGCTCTGTAGGACAAAAATCACTGTTGGTCAACATCTATATTGGAACTGTATATTCAGCATCTTGTCCGGCAGCACATTTGAAATAATTTGTAAAAGAAGCTGCCTTCTCTATGTGTGCTGCAGACTCTTTACACACAGGCAGCTGGAGCTGGCTGGCCCCTTATCATGGGTGGGATGAGGAGTGAATTTAATCACTGAAGGACATACATTTTGCAGAAGTTGCTTTTCTTTCTTGAGTTGCTGCCCTGAACTGTTAACAATCTTATCAGCACCCAAAGCCAAACACAGGGGTGAGAGTTAGATACTGGATTCGTAGAAATTAGGGATGGAACTTCATGAAACCATTTGGGGGTTGGTGAATAAAGAAATTACTAGGCCAGTGTGGTCTGGACAAAAACTGATATTTCATGTAGACGAGAGAAATGTTGAAAAGAATTTGCACTTTTTCCCTAACAGGGAAGATAGAGATTGGGCTTGACTGAAATAGCCATCCTAATAGAAGCCGAAGTACACCAGGAACTGGAAATGGTCAAGCAAATAAGCAGAGGTTGTTAGTCTTGTACACCTCCAACATACCTCCACTGGATTTTAGAAAGTATCACCTGCCATTCAGTTAATGAACTTGCCACGAAAGTTGGTTACTTCCCATCTCAGTCAATGTTGTCAAGCAACCTTTTTCCTCTGCCTCTGAGCTGAGAGGCCAGAGTAAAAGGAAGAAGGGATAGGGGAGAATAGAAGAGGCAAAGTGCATTATTATATCAGGATAACAATTTGATCTTGTAATTTTTAAAGCATTTTTTCCCAGGAAGCCTTTTTCTCAGAAACAATTTGAATCAGTACAACTTTTGTGAGATAGAGCAACTCCAGTACAAAGCTTAATAGAAAGCTATACTAACTAGCAGTGATGTCAATCTTTGCCCTTTGATTAAAGGGTTAAACTTTATACCAGCCTTGGTTTTAAACAAGAATATTCACAAAGTAAAAAACTGCCATGATATAATATCTGCCTAAAAGGCTTGTTGTGAAAAATTTAATCCTAGGCACAGAGCACTTTGAAGTGAGGCCAGGAGCACTCTTGAGAAAAAGTTCCCACAGCAGAGGAGCCCAGCACAGGTTGCCTAAGAGACCCCCTTCTTTCTCTCGCCCAGGTTTATTACTAAGACTTGGCAATGTATAACTATGAGATAATTAGTGCAGTATTTTAACTGTTGTATTCCTTAACTAGGGATTTTTGGGTAATCTCTGTATTATTTATGTCTTTCTGGGCTAACAGTTACTTTTACGGAATTCAGTGTGTCCCAAGGTGAGCTTCTTGTCTTGCCCTTTGCTCACACTTTAAAATCAAACATATCTAACAAAGTTCATGGGCTTCATAATTTTTAAAAATTTAATCACCTGTGGTCTCAAAGGGGATAGCCAATTTCTTCCTCATTATTGCTGCTTCTCCTGTTGTACACAGGTAAGCAAACAAGAACACAGAATACAAATGTTAAGAGAAATGCCTGTATGGGAAGTTGATTTCTTCTCAGTGATTTGAACTGACATAATTTCATTCTCTAAGCTTCAACATGTTAATGGAGAAAAGAGAAATCACAAGGAATTGCACACCTCTGCAAACCATCTGCACATGCACAGGCCACAAGACTGGAAGAAATAGCACTGGGGAAAAAAGGTGAATTGCAAATACTTATATTAATTGATTCAGGAGAAGGGTATGCTTTCAGTCACTGCTTTTTTATTCATTTAAATTGGGGTCACGAATGTCTGTCTGTGTGTGTGTCTTGTTTCCTTCAATTTTTCTTGGCTGACCAGCAAATTGAACTGTTTGGCTAAAAAGCTGTGCGATTTTGTCTCTAGTGCATTCCCAATACTGTTTCTGGCCCTAGTGGTGAGACAAGCCCTTGCATGTGTCCCAGTGTTCCTACTGTGACTTTATGCCTTTTAATTACCCGCATAGCAGCAAACCATCACTCTTTCTTCCTGCAGTGTCCCCCAGGTTGCAAGGCAGTGACATCATGTGCCGCACTTTCATTTTCACTTGCTGAAATATCTCTGTAGGGTCAGGAGAGAAGGACAGACAGTGTTTAGGAAAGATGGACAAGTTCTTCCCCAGCTTTTCTCTAATTATGAGTAACACAAACTCACACCAAACATCTGGTTATCATTTAAGCACTTTGTTAAAAACATTATTTAAGAAAAAAAACAAAAACACACACAACCTCTCCTTCCCCAAACAAAACCAACCCCACCAAAACCCCAGCCTTCTAACTTTTGCGCTCTAACATTAAAATCCTTAAAATGTTTATGAAAAAAATTGTTTGTAACCTACTTGTGAATTATTTCTGCATCTTTCACTTTGATGGTTACCTATGAGTGATATTTCTTATCTGGCTTACCAGCCAGGTTTCTGGTTTTCTCCTTTTGATTTTTTCACTATGCTGAAAAATTTCAAATACTTGAAATCCTTTGTTTGGGACAAAATCTGTTTGTTTTTATTCTTGGGCACTTAGGGCAGTGATTTGCTTGTGGAACACAAGTAAAATATTGTAGCTGAAAATTACACGCTGATTCTGTACTCTGTGATGCCATGGTAGGCATGATAGAAATTCTACTTTGGTACTCCCAGTGATAACTGAGGGGGGAAAAAGGTCATTTCTCAATATTTTTGGGGGAAATAATTGCACATTAATATCCAACATTTATAGGCAAGAAAAGGGAAGAGGAGGACAGAGAAATCATTAAATCCTTGAGGAAGACGAGCTACTTGGGTAAGTGAACTGTGCTGAGAATGACATTACTGTAGTTGAAATCCAATCGATTATCCCTAGGTTTTGGAAAAAAACCAAATATGGCAGAATAAGCAAACCTTCTGTCACAGCACAAAAGGTATGATTTTCCTGGAGCCAAACTGAAACAGGGGTCTGTAATCTGGACTGTTAAGTATTTTTTGATAGTCTTCCTGCCTCTCAATTTATTTAGAGCATGAGCTCTTCTGGTCTCTCTGTTTATAACACATTAAAAGGTAGTATTTATTTGTCAATATTAGCTCATTTCCTTGGTGATGCTACAGAAGAATGAAGTATTTAAAATCAGATATGGGCCACTCCCTGACCTTATCTTTGACACTGGAGATCCAGTGCTCACCCTTTGCTTTATTGTTGACAACAGTTTCTATAGGAGCAGCCCCCAGTAGAGAAATCTGAGACAGCAGCTGCTTACAAAATAAGCAGAACATTGTCTGAATAGACTGTGCTGGATTTCTGAAGTGTCAGACCTATTGTCCTTCTGTCTCCTCTTTGCTAGAGTCACATCAGGCTTTTCCCAGGCTTACTGGAGAACTGCTGCTGAGCAGAGTGGTATTTGCCTCAGGATTCCAGGAGCAGTGCCACTCACCCCTCTCCCATGCCTCTGCCTCCAGTGGCATCTTAATTCTGGTGAAAGGAAAACACATAAGGAAAGGTGTCTTCCACCATGGGTGTAGAAGGGAAGAAGAGAGGACATGTCAAGATCTGAGGGCAGAGCTATACCTGACTGGTCCTGGCCAGCCCCCTTGGAGCCTCTTCCTGTCATGCTCATGGCACTGGATCTCATCTCAGTTCATCCTGGACCTGTTAGTCTCTGCCCATTTCCCTCTCTCATCCTTTTGTGTTCTTTCTTTTTTTTTGCTTTCCTTACTCCAAAACTAGACCCCTCTGTTTCTGACAGCTTCTTAGGCCTGTGCTCTCCATCGACCCAGAGAAAATCCTGTGGATTTGCTCTGAGGATTTCACCCTAGTTATCTTCTCTTTAGTGATGAGCCTGGGAATACCTGTGTGATATTGACAATCTGTTGAAATGAAAATGAAAGGTAATGATGAACATGGCACAGCTGACAGCATAAGAGCTTTGTCTAGATTGAGTAACACACTGCTCAGTGGCATAACACTTGAAAGGATTGTCCAAAAGCAAGGGGTTTGCATGATGAGTCTTCATATTTACTGGCTGTGACACATGCAGAAAACTGCACATGTTCTTTTTTTTTCTTTTGGCTTTTTTGTTTGTTTGTTTGTTTTATTTTTAATCAGTAAAAAGCCTTTAATGTATTTTAAAATGGAAAATCTTTCAATGGCTGCAGCCTGCCATTGAGGTTTTTTGTTTGAAACCCACCATAGAGGTTTTTCTCTTTTTGTGTTAACCATTAGTCTCATCAACAGCTCATTCAAAAGTTTTCATCAGAACAGAATTATACTGAAAATTTCATTTTAAAAATGGTTTCAGAGCTTGTAGCAACCCTCCCCCCAAAAAACCCAAGCAAAACCACCAAATTCAATTGCACAACTTTTTACTCTTAGTCCACATTTTACTCTTTTTTTATGCATTATCACGGGCTCTGAAGGGTCAGGACAAAGGGATGAAATACAGAGGCTCAGGAAAGGTGTACAGGTTCTCATGCAGAAAGCCAGTACTGCTCTGGAAAGAAACAAATTATATTTCAAATACTCTCAAACCTTGTAGCAGCAACAAGGTAGATGGGATATAGCAGAAACAACTAAATAGAGTTCTGGAAGTTTTTAAATGTCAGGTCTTGAAGGAAGGCCAAAGGACTAGAGCTTGTGGATGGGCTGCTCTGGGCAAAAATCTTTCTTTTGTACCAATCATTGTGGGAAACATGGTTAAACTCTGATCAGGACCAAGGCTTTCTTTTGCCATTCCCAGCTGATCACCAGCTAAGAGCTGAATGTCATCACAGTGACAGTCTTCACACAGACTGCAGCCTGCACTGTTAAATTTCAGACTGTGTCACTTTTGCTGAGGTGTTGATTTTGTTCCCTATTGTGGAGGCAACAAAACCTTATTAGCCTTCTACTGCTGCCTGTGCTCTCTGGACAGTCCCAGTGCTTCCATGCCACCGGTGTGTGCCCCTGGTATTTTATATCACAACCTCCCAATCTCCTTACCACTGCTCTAAGCTCTGATCTGACTTGCCACTCTCAATATTTGACCTTATGTTTGTTTAATTCTAGAACTCTAACCTTTAGGCTTGGAAGCTGTCCTGGGAACCTACCATCTTTCTTGTTCCTGCCTACTCCACTGTCTGAACCTGAAGAATTACCAAGTCACTCTCTTACTAAACTGCTGGTTCCCTTTTTTATACCCATATCTTTTTCTTGTAAATGTAACTCTAACAAGACTGGATGACTCAAGAGATCTTTCATATCTTTGCAATTGTTATTTCCAGTATATTTAGTGTGTGTGGTATACAATATTTTCCCTGTGCTTTTAAAATGTATTTTGAATGATTCTGTAGTTAGGACACTGGACTGTGAAAGACACTCAGGCTCCTTTGCTTTCATTAGGGTAAGCAGAAAGATGACTAACAGTGGCCCAATAATTTACGTGTCTATACTTGTCTACAGAGAGAAAATTCACGATGTGTTACTGTGGGATAGTCAAACTGGCATGAATTTAAGATGGATCAGGGCATAGTGTGGAATATTTATAGCTCATGCACATGCAAATTTTATCTAGGCTATTCAGAAATTGATTTCTGTGCAAGCTTTTATAAATATTTCAGAGATAAAGGGGAAGAATACGACATTTTGTCTTCTGCCAAAGTGGTGAAAGGGAATCAAGATAAACATCCCAGAATTATCTGAAGGAGTTCTTGAGAGATTTGTTAGCTGTTGGTATAAAAATCTAGTGCCCCATAAGACTGTTCAGTTTTGAAGAGCAGTCTGTTTCCAGAGGAGTCTGGGCACATGTGCTATCCTAATGTCAGCTTCCTATATTTGCATGAAAAACTACAATTGAAATTTGAGTCATTTGCATGCATTACTTACTCCTGACAGCCCAAGACTGAACTTTTTCTCTTGCCATGGATCATGTGTAGTTCTTTCTATGTGTAGGAAAACCATCCTTGGAGGGTGGGCAGAGGAAAAGCTTTTTATACAAGACTGATTTTTTTTTTTTAAAGTAACATTAGTTAGTAGATATTAAAATATTTGGTAGGATTTTTGAAATCTGATGATGGTGAGACAATAAGAATATAGATATATAGGCAGAGAATTAAGTTGTCCACTTATGTTATTGTGATATCGAATAATGTGTAGTTGCTTCACTCATGCAGTGGACAAAATGTTTCCTTTTAGGAAAAGAAGCTTTTAATAAAGAAGGGAGTGATTGAATCCTGAATGAATTGTCTCCTCACAGAGTGTTAATTCTTCTCTCCTTTGCATCACTGGGCATTCAGACCTGGAGTCACTTAGCTGTAATTTACTGAACCTCAGTTTCTCTCTGCCCTATTAGAGCAACATTTGATCTTTGGGCATGTGTAATAATCTTCATTATATGTAACAACTATTTGCTTACATCTACCTTTGTATAGGATCTTGAAAAGATATTTGTGTAACTGTTCTCCTCTCTTGTTCTAGTCTAAACTGAAGAAATAAACAGTGCAATGGATGAATGAGAGTGCAGAAAATGAAAAAAGGTGAGTGATAGGACAGTTCTGAGTTGAGCAGAAAAGAAATATGGTACAAATTATGGCAATAAGGTTTCTAAAAGGCCAGAAGGAAAATCAAGCAAAAATTGCCTCAGCTGTTGAGATCTTTCCTGTTAGTGTGATCAAAATGTGCTGATATCTAATGAAATCAGGTGTGTAATATTTCTTATACTTATTTTACTCCTGGCCTTATCTGAAACCAGTAGGTGTCAGTGGAAGACTTTCTAAAGTGTTAGAGATGTCTCAGGGGATGAAACCTTTCAGCTGGCAGAAACATAATAGCTGGATTTCATGCTTATGATGAGGAGGTTAAACCCTGAATCACGTGCTTTCAAGTGCCTTCCTAAGCTTCTTTTCAGTCTTCACTGTATCAGTCCTGAATGCTGTAGTTATCCATACAGTAGTCCAGTCCCTCTTGGAGGTTTGCTCAGTGCTTTGATTCAGTAACAGCACTGAGGTTTACAGTCTATTTGTGTATTGCTCAAGAAAGTCGTGTCTCCTGATAAGCAAGTCTTTTGATCTGTAAGGAATCTGTATTAGGATCTTCAAGTAGGATAAAAAAATGTAAATCTGGAAAGTTGTGGAAAAGTGGAAAAAAAAAATCTGACTGGTAATAAACTAGAAAATCCTGTGAAATGTCACCAGGATAAAGTATAACTAGTCTGACTGCAGCACACCTGCACTTTGACTTTAGTGAAAACCTGTTCTGAAAGCCATTTTCTTCTAGAGCATGAGAACATACTGGATAATAAATTATAAAGTAGTAAATAAGGAAATAGCTGTTCATGGGGTGATGTAAAGTTCCTCTTTGAGAGAAAATAAAGATCCAAATCTTCTTAATCATCTTTCTGTGTAGTGTCAGGAACAGTGCTTGAACAGCCAAACCAGCTGTGGTTGTTTTTTTTTTTTTTCTTCAGAAGCTAAACTGCCCCAAATTTCTCGCTAGTGTAACTGTCTTCCTATCAATGAACATGCCTGAATGCAGCTGCTCTGATTATGCTTGTTTCTACAGCATGGCACAGATTTTGAATTCCATTACTTTGCAGTCAGCCACTAAAAAACCGCGTAAAATCAGTCATTGGCTCTGGATCTCCCACAGGACTAATGAATAAAACAAACAGAATTCTCCAGGCCAAGGCATATCTGAGGAATAGTTTTGCATAAAATGAGCAAAAAGGCATTTAAACAATGGGTAAAGGTTTCTCCCTTTCTCCTCCTTGCCAGGTACTAATTTCAGAAGTACTAACTCAGTTAACCTCAAACTTCCCCTCCCTATCTTCCTCAATTACACATTGAGGAATTAAAACTAGCCAGCTCAGAAAAATGTTGCTGTTCTTCTTTTTGTCTTACTGCTGTATTTAGAAGCCCAAGCCAAGAAATTTGGGCCATATGCGCTAACATGTGCTAGCACTATAGGGAACAAAACTTTACAAACATTGTTCAAGTATTGTTTGATGGAGGTTTGTTTGTTTGTTTAGGTTTTTTGTTTGTTTGTCTTGGTTTTTTTTGTTTTTGTTTTTTTAATGTGAGATGGTAAGCAATTAAAAAAGTGATCAATCAACATTAACCTGAAATAAGAACTTTACAATTTTCTCAAAGGAGCAGAGGGACGTCTGAGTATATTTTAAAATTGAATAAAGTTTTCTTAATATTTTCTAAAACAGAAGGCATTATTTTCTTCTCTCCAGATAAGATTTCTTTGAGGCCCTTCCAGGACCAGTCACTTATTCTGATCCACAGAGTGTGACTATGCTCTTCTCTCATTTACAGTGCTTCACACGAAAAACAGGATCTTTGAGAAGCTAGTGGCTGTTGGACCCCAGGGCAGGGAGCAGCAGGAAGCATGGTCAGGCCCTTTCCCCACATCCTTCAAATTTGGCTCATGCTCTCTTCTTCCAGCCTGCCTCACCTTTCATCAAAGCTGTTGGCTTCCACTGGACCCATTAACTGGATGCTGATATTGCACCACCAACCAGAGGGATGAAGAGGAAGGCTGGCTGCCACTTATAGCTCCTTGGAGAGTAGGAAATGTAGGTGTTCTGTGGTCTTTAACGCTGAAACATCACCATTACTCAATATAGTAATTTATAATATAGTTCTGAATCTGACACCCTGGCATAAAGCTGTTATAGGTCGAATATGGCTAATGAATTACTGCAGACCCTGAAAGCCCTTCCCAGCTCCAGGGCAGCCCCTCAATCAACAGGATTTTCCTGACCTGCTCATTGCAGGAGCGAGACAAGGCAGAGAGCAAGGTTAGAAGCTCTCACACAGCAGAGAAAGGCCAGTTCTTCCTTTTGGCATTCTCACTCCCTTCCCCTGTGCCTTGCGTTCCTCCTCCCTTCCCTTCTGCAATTGCAAAGCCTTGGAGGTGTAACCCTGCACCCATCTTTCCTGGCTATTCCATTTTCCATAGCTTCCCTTGCATATGGACACAGGTGTGGGAGACACAGGATGATCCTCGGCTGCCATGCCACCAGGGAAGAAAGCAGTTTATTTGTATTAATACAGAGCACTGGAGTGAAGGGTGCTATTTGTGCATGCAGTTCTTCTCATTCCCTAGATGAGGAGCTGGTCTGTAATATAGCTCTGGCTCCAGCAGCATGGACATTGACAGGCTGCAGACAAGCTTGCTGACAAGCTGTGAAAAGCCAAAAAGGTCTTTGCCTCAAATAAGGCCCTGGCTGGACAGAAGCATGAGCTGGCCATGTAGGATCTTGTAACATAACATTATTGACTTGTAGTGAGGTGAATGGGTGAAGTGACAGTGAAGTTGGGCTGTGAAATTCTGAAGTGCATTTTTTTCTGGGCTCTCTTAAGGGATTGCAACATGTTTCTTCTGCTCCTTGTGTGCTATTATCTGTTCTTTGTGCTGGGACTCAGTGATTTCTGCCTTGGCTCTGTTCCCATTGTGTCCAGAACCTGACTATTCTTGCATGAAGTGCTAAAGGATCTTGGTTGGGATGACTGTGGAAGTTGAGTGGCACAGCCCATGCGCCAGCATTCATTTCCTGGTGGAAATAAAGTGTGGGTAGAGTGGGTGTGTATACCCAGCTGAACTGGGGACAATGTTGTGGGTTATTGCATGGTTAATTCAAGCTCATATGTGGGAGTACCTATTAAAAACCCTATGGACACAGCCTTAGATGACAATTAGCTTTGCACTGCCAGCTCTGTCCTTTAAACTGTGCATGTTCCTTTTTTACTTCTGGAAACCTGAAGCAGACATGAGATGAAGAGAATAGCAAAAAACTGCTCTCTGCTTCAGAACAGGTTGAATCTATGAGGTATAAAGTTCTTGATGAATGGGAAGAAATGAACACACTAGGACTATGAAGAAAGAAATAGTGGTTTATGCCATGACAACACATATAATGGCAAATTATATGTGCTGTCATGGCAAATCTCAAAAAAAAAATACCGGCAAAAAAAGTCATGAATTCTAAACATGTCCTAGTAAGATTTCTGGAGTCTATGTAGGCACTACCACATGCATTTTAGCACTGAGATATTGGCCCTCAGTGGTCTTTATTTTATCCTCACACACAGTATGTGCCTAGTTTGGGTGCTTCTGTGCTCACCACATCATCTTAGCCTCTGCCCCTGCAATGGGAGGCTTGTAGGCTGACCCTCCCTATGTCAGATGATGATCTATAGACACAAGGGTTATTTCTATTCATACCAAAAGTTTGGTGATTTGCAAGTAAATATACATTAAACAGCAGCATCATTATTTTTAACTTGTTTGTTTCTTAGTCTGGAGAAACAGAAAGGTTCTGGGTGGGATTTTTAAGTACTCCAAGTTGGTATCACCTATCCTTGAAATGAATGCTGAAATGCCTAGTGGCTTCAAGGAGGGAGAGATAGGACTGTCTCCTAATTCCCTTTGAAATCTTATTTCTGGCTGCTGAAGTAGCCAAACATTTCTGAAGATTGTTCACTAGTATATAGGAATGACCATAGCTGTGAACACAGATGCAGACAGGAAGGTCAAGTTTAAGTCTAGATTGAATCAGAAGTCTCTGATGGATTCTTGATATCAAGTAATTGATTTTTAACAAAATGACAAATAGTAGCATGAATACTTCTTTACAGAATAAAGTTGTTACTTTTTTTTGTAATTCACTAGGCTCCATCATTATTGGTTCAGATCTCATGGTCATTGGTGCTGTACAAAGCAAGCAGTGAGAGATAGGCTTGTATTGAATACTGGGTAATGCAAGGTACAGAACTTGCAGAAATTTGTTCATGTGCTAAAATTTGCACACTGAAAGTGGCCTGTGTGAGGACCACTTAAGCTATAAAAGACACATGCTTGCAAATTTCTGCAGGATTAGTGCGTTCAGCATTTTCTAACAGTATTCCTTTTCTACTGGCTGTTGTGCAGTTAGAAACAGCACAAGATTTCAATAAAGGCACTTTAACATGTCCTTGTCACTGGTTACACTGATAAGAGCTCCCTCCAGCTGTGTGAAGTGAGGAGGTAATTTCATGCAGCAGAAAGTACAGTCAGCATGAGTAGGGGATAATGTGTCACTCCTAATGGTGGGCAAATAGCAGTTGTTCATGTAGGCTTATGTTTGACTAAGCATCTAAAAGGTCAAACGTATCTCCAAACTTACTGTCCTCTGAAGCAGTTATACCTGTTGACAGGAGATGCATTTAATTAATTAAGTATGTTATGAATAAAACAGGTGCCAAAAAGTCACAGAAAATCTGAAAAAATCTGTGAAAAACACATAACATGAAAATTGCAGGTATAAGTACAGCCAGTGTTCTTGTTATGTTTGACCATCTTTAAATTCAACCACATATTTAAAATTATTGTTTTTCCTGCTAATTTTTCAACCAACCCTGTGCACTACTACATAAGAGTGCAAGAAAGAAGTCTGTCACTTGTTTGTAAAGCAATTAGCAGGCCTTCAACATCAGAGATCTTTGGGGAACGAAGAGAACTCTTGGTTTGTTTAGAAGATTTAGTTGGTATCAAGATATTAAAATAATGAACAGCAGCATTAAGTCATGAACTCTTCCTATTTTTTTTCCTTTTTATTTTCTTTTTTCCTAGCAAACAGGACAACTTAGGATCCATGTGCTTTATGTAAGGTTCCTGTGTAAGCTCTCAGATATGCTCCCCCACGGCACGATAACAAATGAAATATGGTCCTCTGAAAAAATATCCACTTTGGGAAGTTCTTCCTTTTGCTTTTTTAAAAAAATATATGAATATTCAGAAGGTCTTTAAATATAAATTGCTGGTTTATAGAGTGGGTTTTTTTGACGGGCTAAGCTTGTCTGAACTGTAATGAAAAAGGAAAGTCAGCAGATGGCAATGTTGTATAGTTGTCCCAACAGGACACAGCCACATCAGCAAGGGAGGGAAACCTCTTATACTCTATAAGTAGCCATAAGGGAAAATGGGATGGCCCCTGCAGGCCTTTGGAGACTTGGCCCTTCAAGCATACTTCGGCTGAATCCTTGTGTAGGCTTTCTGAATTTGTAATTCCATATGTAACAGCAATTCAACATTTAAAACCCCTCATTGAAAGGAAAAACCCACTATAATTTAACAGCATTCTAATTAAACTAGTGCATTGCTGTATTCTTTTGAAAACATTTCATAGTACTACATAAGTACAACATGTTCTTTGCCACAGAGGTTTTATTTTTAAAAAGATAAGCGTGTCTGATGCATTTTCTTTTGCTGGAATGTTAACAGATCTGTTTAACGATCTGTTATTGCCTTTTCATGCTCAAACTATGAAAGTTAACTCATCAAACACATTTCTCCAATGCCAAATGAAAGTCATCTCCTTAGAACCCAACGTGGTTCAGGCATACAGAAAACTAGTTTATACATGAGTTACCTTCATTGGCTCTAATCCCAAATGACTGGAAATCTGGTAAAAGCCTATGGTAGATAACTCTAACATATAAAATTCATAGAACAGCTCAGCAAGAGGAACTTGGAAAGACTTCTGTAAAATATAGGAACTAACAGATGTCTTGAGAGAAGTGAGTAATAGTTGGAATAAAACAATTTTAGGTTCTGCTGCACACTCTGAAGTCTGAAGCTCTATGTTAGTAGCCAAAAAAGCAGGCATCACTTCAGAAATAGTTGAAATGTGAAGTACAATGCTCATTGCATTCAGAGCTTTGTCTAGCAGCTCAATCTAAAAGCCAGAAATGGTCATGGATGCTGAAAGAGAAAATTAAATCATTTGTAGCATAGTACTGACTGTAGCAAAAAACGATGCTGTGAACACCCTTCCTTGTTTACGTGGCAAAAACTGGTTTTGCTTTCTGTTCAGTTTCCCTCAAGGTAAAAAACTGGCAAGAAGAAAGGCTCTATGTCAGACTCAGAGACGTATGTAACTTGAGATGTAGTGCTAAATTAAAACTCCTGTCACACAGAGACTTTCTTACTGTAATTTATGTCAAGGTTAATGGAGTAAAAAGTATTGGAGTATTTTAAATGCTGATCAGACATGTTGCCAATTAGTATTGCTGCAGAGTTTTTGTTATATACTGGAAGGTATTTCAGTGTTTCGCACCATTTATGCTTTTTTTTTTACAGGAAGTTGAATGAAATAGAAGAGAAATTTTAAATAAACTGAAAATCACTCAGGAAAATCAAAGGCAACTATGAAATGTTCGAATATCTATGTCAGCGTGGTGGCACAGAAAGTGTTAGAGTGATGGAAATGCCAGTCATAACAGCTTTGTGCCAAAGTAAGACAAATTACCTACTGATAGCAGATGCATTCAAGTGTTCATTGCAGAACATACACAGTAGCAGCTGGGAGTCATAATCAGATATTATAGATTTGACTTCAATGTGGCTCAGAGTATTAAATAATAAAAATTATGCACAGAGTTTAATTAAAAATTCTGATTGCTTCAGTTTTTTATTTACAGAATCAGAATATTCAAAGTTGGAAGGGACCCAGAAGGATGACCAAAGTCCAACTCTTGGCCCTGCAGAGGACGCTCCCAAGAATGGCACTATGTGACTGGAGAGCATTGTTCAAACACTTCTTCAACTCTGTCAGCCTTGGTGGTATGACCACACTGGTACAGAACAGACACACTGTGGTACTTAAAGACTTAGAAGTTTTCTGAAAGCATCCTGCTGATGGTTTTTTACACCCAAAATGGAGAAGTTCAAGCTCCTGTGTGTTCTGACATTGCTCACTAGTGCCAGTTTTGGTAACTTTTGTGCAGTGCAATTTTCTTTATATTGGTAACTACCTTGAGATTCTTAAACTTTTTTGACATAAACATTTCTTTATTTGAAAGTGGGGTATTATGGGATTGTCTCAAGCATTTGAAGTAACATATTTTAAAGAAGTTAGATCATGCATGTTTGATTATTGGTGCTGCCTGTCAGAAGTAATTATTGAATATATTTGTTGCTGTGGGCTTTCAGTATTTTGTTTTCGCAAAAGACTGTTTATTGCTGCCACGTTTTCAGTCTTCCAAAGCTCTGTATATTCCAAAGCTTTGAATGAGGAGCCATCCAATCTAAAGCGTGGTGGAAGAGAGGCTATCCCTACTTGTTTATCCACTGTCAAGATCATGAAATGCACATACTTATACAGGTGTTTGTTTCAGCATCTTTAACATAGCTTCAGATTGGTGGCTGCAAGTTTGTTATGCTGCCTAGAGGTTTGTTTTTCTTACCTGAAGTACAATTTTACAGAAACTGAGCCAATGTCAGCCAGAACTAAGGCTTTATATGAGTTAAAAGATATATCTATAAAATATTTGAAATGTCTAGTTTGTTGTCCATGAGTTTTCGTACCTAGTTTATCAGTATAAGAAATCACTGCATCCAGGCAAATCAGGTAGTGGCAGGCTGCAGTAAATTTAATTCCTTGGTTTGCTGCATGCCTAATTTGTTAGTTTACATCTGCATGAGTGATGCAAATGATTTAATCTATCAATTGGAGGTGGACATAATAAGTTAGTAAAAGGCCTGAGGAGACACAGGCTCACTGACCTGAGTGCATTTTGGGTCAGCCTTTTAGAGTTTTAAACATTAGATAGACATTATGGAGTTAATTTTTGTTATAACACGACACTAAGAGAAAGGTTTCTCAGATTTAGATGGCAGGTGGTATTTTGTACCATAGGGACCCCAAACTTTTGCTGCAGGCTCCTGTTGTGTCTGTGACTTATACACTTCTGTGCACAATTATGACATTGTTGGTAAGAATCCAAAATTATAGTTATAGACTCCAAAGAAAAAGATCCATTAATATAGAAAAGAATAACTCTATTTTCATCTTATTGCCAATATTTGGTGTCAAAGAGCATGTTATATTTGCTGACACTCACAGAAATTTTTACTTTTAAATTTTATTAGGGAAGCAAGATAAGAATTTTTTGCAAAGAAGTTATGAATCTTAGCAAAAAAGAATCCTGAACTCAGATCTTATGAAATATAGATTTTTTTCAATTAAATTATTTTTTCATATCTTTTTATTTTAAGATGGAAAATCAATAATTCTATTAGTCTATGAAATCTTAAGGTTAAGCTTCTGTTAATTTTCTGTTTCTGGCTCTTGATTGAGAATTGTGTTAGGTTTCATAAGGTGGTATGTACAGTTATGGTACACTTGTATTGCTGGAGGGTGGCAATGCAAATAGCCCTCAATTCAGAAGCTGCTACCTAATAATCTAAGACCACTAACACACAATAATTTTATGAACATGCAAGGTAGCCACTTTATGGTATGAAGTTATTGTATATCATGTTACAATTTCCTGGATGGATGCATTCGTTAGGCTTAATGAAGGGGAGGAGAGGAATTGAAGAAGAAAAACCTTAAAGTAAAGCATGAAATCTAAATGAGCAGTCTCCCCACAAACAGCAGGGAGAGCACTTACTAGACAATGATTTCTATTTCGCTTCCTGCTTAAATTTGCAAGGATTTCTTTGGCACAGCGGAGTACTAGTAGATCTAGAAAGTTAGAGATGATTACAAAATTATGTGCAAAATTAGTAGGTGTTTTGGTTATTGATAGTCACATTCCCCTCAGGAACTGAACAGTGTAGCTGAGGTGTTAGATATCTAAAGGACCTGTATGAATAGAAGAGTTCTTTGCTCTTTCCCTTCAAAAAGTATTGATGAATTATGTTCTATGAACATGAGCAACAGAAAAGGTACAAACAAGGTTATAAGGCATGATCACACTTGCATCTGCTTATGAATTGCAGAACAGTGCATGAATCTACTTGTGGTATTTCTTCAATTTTGAATTGAGAGTTGCAAGATCTGCAGGTCAGGTATGGGACTTAGTGGATAAATGTCAATGCCATTTGACAGACAAAACTTGGGCAAAAATAAAGCTCAGTTCTTTCTGAGAGGACAATAGAATATATTTCGTTAAAAATTAGAATTTGAGAACATTATAAATGTGACATAATTGGTCAGCCAAAAGGCTATTAGAAATGAAACATAAAAGGTAATCAGTGGTAGATATAGTGGAATACAAGGTTAATTAGTCTCATTTGTATGATGTTAATAATTGAATGCAATCAGCCCTGGGATACTTACAGAAGCACTCTCACTAAGTGTTTTTAAAAATGTAACAGAAGGATTTTTACATTTTGCTTCAAGCAGAGCTTATGTATAAACCTTTTAAAGTAGCACACTGTCTTGGGATATTTGCATTATAAGTTGCTTTGTAAAATGAATGTCCAAAATTCTGCTCTCCCCCACAAAGTTAGGAACCGCATTTCTAGAGCTGACATTATTCTCTTTCTCCAGGACAGATCAAGACTGAAACATTAATGGTAGCATGAGATTTCTGATTCAAAGTCTGTCTTGAGGCACAATTAACAGAAGGCATCTAATTATCTGAAGTCATAACTGTATCATCCTTTGCCCTTAATGCACATAAGATAACATAGATGACATTTAATTAGAGGCAAAACATGGATTAATACTTATTTAATGGCTTTGGTAGGAGCTTTCCTCAGGTGCTAAGAGATTGTCCGGTGAGTTGGGCAAATATTTATCCTGTCCCTGTAGCCAGACAAACAATTTGTAGCAATTTACTTATAAAATTTCTACTGTTTCTTCAGTAAGAATATTACTTCTTCAGGCTTAACAGCTATCTTTGAAAATTGTTTTATTTTAATTCTCATTTGAGAAATTAAAACTGTTCAAAATACAAAATTTGGAACACTATTTTTTACCTCTAAATGGATGAAGTCATAATATGGTTTTAGTCATTTTCCTGGTTAGAGGATTGTATCCAGCGGTCTAGTGGAAGTAATGAAATCTGTTTTGGACTTAGTTTTTTATTCTAATTTGGATTGGTCAGCTGTCTCACTATTTTATAGTAATGATTGTTGTCAGGTCTAAACAGCTCAATTTGATCCATGCCTAAGTCATTGTAGGAAAGGAAGGCAGCAGGAAAGCAAGTTATTCTGTGGAAATTATGGTGTCCATGATCTGTATTATAAAACTTTATGGGACAGTGCTACAGACATAAACTATTTTTACTTTCAGTACATAACACCAGATCTAGAAAAGGTTTCTGTTATTTAGAAAGGTGCAGGGGGGATGCTTTCGAGAGCTGCTGGCTCAAGGCAGGTAGCTTTTTGCCTAGATCCATTCCAAAAAATTTAAGTTATCTAGCAAGATGTTAGGAAATATGAACCGTCCTCTGCAGATCAATCTTTCTCTCTTTACAAGCCACTTTGGGTGCCTGAAATTAGATGAGTTGTTTTTAGTTTCTTTGTTCTGGCTCATAGTGGGAAGACCCCTGGGTGCTGCCTGTGCTTACTTTGGAATGTTGACTGTCACAGGCTTAGATCTGTTTCTGGTGCATGTTTGTGTTGGTTGTATGCTATATTTCTTTTTAAAAAGATGTGGGAGCTAGTAGGGGGATTTTGTTACCTGAAAAGGAAAAATTAATTTCTGAGAGTCTAGAAGAAAATAAATAATGAAAGATAAATACTCACCACTTCAAACATACTCCTAATTTCTTGAGGGTATGCTGATGGAATCCAGGCTTGAAAAACTGCTATTAAACCCCAGAATCAAATGTTATTAACAAAATGTCAAAATCAGAAATGTGTTTTCATTTTTGCATACACTATTATGGATAGCTATACTGTCTGCATAAATAGATATTATCATATAACATTTTTAGAAAATGTCTAGTGCTAGTAACCATTATATTAAACAGCTGTAATATTCTGTACAGTTTTCAGTAGAAACTTCCCTCTTTCCATCATGGCTCCTTTCCATAGGGGAGCACTAGCTAGAAATTATACTGTCAGGACAGAACTCCCATGTGGGATTTATTTAGGTATATCAAAGCTACGTGTTCTAAATAAGATCTGGATACTGGCCTTGGATCATGCCTTGAACTATGGTGGTACCTACAGGCATATGGTTGTTGCTTATGTGAGTCATTTCATGGCCCCCAAATTTTGACTTTCATTTTATGAAGTCCTACTGTGGCTGCAGTTTTGTTGTTGTTGTTTTTTTTCACCCCTGCTATAAAGACTGTTTTTTTATGAAGAAATGTGAAGGAAAAGTAGGAAGAAAACAGACCATGCCAACTACATAGTGTTATCCATGCTAGAGGAACATCTTTTTTCCATGCACAATCAACCCATGGAAAATGGAAATTTATTTTATTTAATTATTTAAAAATTTAATAAGTAATCAAATGGAAAGAGGACATGGAAATAGTCACACTTTGTAGCAAACAATACAAATCCAGAGATGGCATTGTGTCAAATGGATGTATTTGTATTCATTGGAGCAACATTAATTCCTAGGGAACATCCCAGTTTAAGCAAAAAGCATAGTCTATTCCTGGCAACCTGGGATAAGTCTTATTAAAAAACCCTGAAGAACAAAACAAACCCAACCAGAAAACCATAAGACAAATAAGAAATATCAAACCCACCATTTCCAAACTGATAAAATGTCTACCGCAAAATAGCAACCCAGAGGTCTTCAAATTGCTTGAAGTTGTTTCTTATTTGCTTGGTGTTTTTGTAGCTTGGTTTGGGGTTTTGTTTGCTTTTTTTCTTGTTTTCATTTTTGTGCGTTTCTTTGTTTTATTTTTCATTTGGTTTGTTTTTGTCTTGTTGTTCTGTTTCTGATGTTTTGTTTATTTGTGGTTTTGTGGGCTTCTTTGGTTTGTTTTTGTTTTGTTGGGCATATTTTTTTTGTTTGACCGAGTTTCATGAAAAGGTTGTCACTGCAGTAGGTAACATTGTAAGACATCAATTTGAGGAAGTTACATCATGGAGTTGAGTCCTTAGGGTTTTGCCTTGTTTTAGATTCAGATCCATATAAATTTGTAGCTGCTAAAAGAAAGATATCCTTAGTTGTCTTCCTCTACCTTCTTTTTGGCTTAAGCCACTGTCTGAGGTGAAGCCTAAATTCTTCAGTGGTACCTGTCGTGTCTCAGCACTGATGTGTGTCACTTGCATTGGACTCGGACATCTCAGATCGTGAATCCAGCTTGTCCCAAAAGATGTCTCTTACAATACTTTCGAAATTTTATTTTAGACCTTTAGGCCCTTTATCCTGACTTCTGAGGAATAGTAAAAGAACAGGGATTATTAGGAGAATTAACAGTGTCTCCTAAATTCTAGTGAATGAGCTTTTCTTTGGATCTGCCATCCATGCTACTAGAGAGAATTCAGACAAGTCATTATGAAAAAGGAAAAGAGAAAGACAAGAGTATCATCTCCACGAGTTGCTGTCCAAGACGGCATTTGTCACTGGAAATTTGCTATAGAATGACATTTTTAGAAAGAAGTGAGGAGGATAGGAATTTTTATGAGTAACAAGGGCAGTCAGAGTTATAACAGTTATGGCTGAAAACAGGAAAAGACTTGAAAGTAAGCCAGAATCCCTCAGTAATATCTAATAAGTGAAGTAGGAAGGGAACATCCTATGACAACATATGGTGCTGCTCGCTGCTGGAGATAGCACTCTGTGGAAAATGCTTTCTGAATCTGGGCCCGTGGTGTCAGTTCCCATGTCTGATTTAGAGATGGAAAATGGAGAACTACTGAAATTTGTGATTGCCCTGGAATGTATTCTGTGAAGGTAATTTAAAATATATATTATAATTTTTAAAAAATTTTAAGTGTTTTGTGACATTTCAGTAAAGCCAGGGCAGAAGAAAAAAAGTGATTTGAACTTTTCAAGGATAATATATGCATTCACTTCACAATATAAAACAGTCACTACCTGAGTCTGAGCTATACTTATGTACAAGTACTCATTAGTATTCTGTGAACACAAATGTGTGTTTTGAATGCACTAATTATTGCAGCATATTTTTAATAATTCTCTTCTTGTAACCCTCAATTTATCTTTATTGCATTTATGAAATAAATGTAGGAGCTCCCAGAAGGTGAATGTAATATTATTTTGTCCTCACCTCTCATCAGAGACTCTGCCAGAAGTTTACAAACATCAGTTAGGTTTCACCATGCTGCCATCTGGGAAATAACTCTTCTTACACCCATGTTACAGATGAATAAACAAATAGGAGCTAAATAACTTGGCCAGGATTGTATTGCCAACTGGGAATGGAGATTTCACGCTGTCTCCCAGTCCCTCACTCAGGTCTAACCAGTAAGCATGCTGCCACACAGTTTAGTTACATTTTTGGGCTGTTTTTAATGAACTAAGTTTTTTTTCTTCTGAATCATCCAAAACTTGCCAACATTTTATTTTAATAAATAATACTCAGGCCAATATTTATAGTTAAATATAATGTTTATCCTCACTTTTGGTTGGTTCTAAGATTCGTATATGCTGCTAACACAGGATGATAGCAGACAAAGCACAAATAATTTTTTTGTGATTCCCTTTAAAAAGACTTTCCACTGACAACAATGGCTTTTGGTTCAGTTTCTCATAGTCATATTCTAAATTTATCTCTTCAATTCCTCAGTTAGCTCATTTTTAACTTGCACACAGTCCTTTCCTTTTCCTAATGTTTTTTAGAAATGTTTCTAATGTTTGGTTGATAAGACATGCACAAGGGACGAGAAGAGGTTTTTTTCTATTGGGTATTGTTGGTAACCCCTTTGAACCTAATAGTGATGTGTCTAATTGTGGGTGGAAATACAAAGCTTCTAATTATTAAAATTGTTCTCTTCCCATTTCAGCTCTAGGTAATTCAAATTTTTGGGTAGGAGTGGGATTTAAAGGTTGTTTCACTTCTCCCTTATGCGTGATATTAACTATAAAGGCCTAAGGATCACTACTACAGTATTTGCTCTACAACATTATAGGTAGAGTTTCACAATTTCCATGTGAAAAACGGGTCATTGCTGTTAGACTGCTAGTCTTACTTTTCCTGGAGAGAAGGTGGCACCAAAGAAAACTTTGTATGTTACTGCAGTGATAGCTTTCAAATTTTAGGGACATTCTCACAGAAGGAAGCCATCCTTTCTAACCTATGAGACTTAGGAATGTCAACTGGTTCTTTCTGACTTTGGCACTGAGATGGATGATCATTTAAACAGATGGGTAGATGACTACGATAATTCTCTTTGTAATAAACATAATTATTATTTAAAAATCTGTCAGATTACCGCTCAAGTGTTAGCTTAGGGAGCAGTGAGGGAAGGGCTGGTATCACTCTGAAGTGAGTAGTTACTGTTATGTGTGTTCCCAAGTGAAATCCAATCACATGGTGCATACATTAATCCCAACAGGGTGACTCTAGAAAGTATGATTAATGAGGTTACCTGTGTCTAAAGAACACAGGTTAATAACATAAAGAAGATCTGCATAAGGATTTGATTCTGCCTACACAGACTTTTTCCTTTACAAGGGGCACCACAACACTCATAGCTGACTGCTTGCCGTTTGGACAAGTGGTAATCACTTTTAATCATGCCCAGGGATTACCAATGTTTCCCAAGCAGATGTGAGCTGCCTTCTTTGATGGGAAGAAGATGTGAAGTGTTGAGGAGAAGCAGAAAGTAGAGAATCCCAAATCAAATACTCATCTGTTTAAAAGTTTTATGTCCTCTATTTGTGCCAAGCAACTAGACGCTGGGACCTGAGCTATGAATGTCTAAAAGTGGGTTCCATGTGAATTTTTGGACCAGGGAGAAGTAGGAAGATTTCTTTATATATTTAGTTTATGTATTTATTCAGTAAAATATTTAGCTTTCATCTCTTTAGCTTCTGTCAGTAAATTGTTTACTTTACATTAATTTTGATCGAGGTTGATTTCAGGGTGCTGGCAAATGTCTAGATCACTTCTTTTGGGGAGGGAATTTCAAACTTGACTGTAGGAATATACTTATTTATTTTTTTTATTGTCCAGTAAATGTACTGGTTTTCATTTCCAAAATGAAATCTTAGAATCTTCTCAGCTGCATAGGACAGTTTGCAAGATGATGATAGAGATCTGTGTGAAAGAAGCCTCTTTAGGCTAATGGCATAAATTAAGAACAGAATAGTCTGATCCTTAAAAAAGTAGTTGGGATCCAACATTTAATTTACAAACAATTTTACAAGATTGAGGAGGCAACACTTTTTCACTTTTCTCAAAAAAATTCCCACCCCCCCACCACTGCCCAAAAAACCGCAAAACCACAGAACCAACAAAACAACCTAAAAAGGCTTTTATTCTTATACTTTGAAAGCATAAAAATATTAATGACACCAGCTATAGAGAATAAGCTAAAGAAGGGCCTTTTGATTAAGGTAAGAATGGAAGAATAAACAATATGAAGTGAAGTATATTAAATGAAGTATTAAAAGACAAAAGACACTGCTCTGATGCATTCAAGAAACCAGAAATCTGTCCCAGACCCAGAAGCAGATTAGCAGAAGAGATTTTCTACCCCTTAACATGCAAGGTTTTGGTAGAAGTTTCCACAGGACATTAAACAGAACATTTGTCTCATTAAGTCCCAGAAGAGCAGGCTTTCTGATTGGGTTTTAAGATACTCTGTTGCAACTTTTAAAAACAGAGATATTTCTCTTTGGTGGTAGAATTGTTATTTTCTTCTCATGTGTATTTTTCTCCTGTACTCTGACAATGAACTAAAAATGCCACATAAATATTATTTTATTCCAGCTCTATTTATAAAATGAGAAACTATATTAAAAAAGAATGATCTTTAAAAGCCAGAATTATTCTCGTAGTGATAAAGATGACACAGGCTTAGACGGTTATTTTCTTCTTTACCCCGTTCTATTCTGATATGTCAAACTATCCTTAATCCAGCAAGCTGAAACTTGCAAAGTTTTTAAATATAAATGATTAGTTGGGTGCTTGCATCACAGAAACACAGAGCTGGATGAGTGCTCCTGAAAATTTACTGAGTCCTAACACCAGTTAAGCCTGTTCTTAAAATCTTTAAAATGTAGAGGGTGAAGTAGATTCTCACCCTCTGTAGCTTGTCTCATCTTGTACTTCAGTTTCCTGACTGTTACCTAAAAGAGTTTTCTCTTTCAGAAAGTCTTCATAGAAGCACATCTGGCTGACTTCTTGCAGTCTTTGCAAGGGGAATTACCATTTAATGAGATTTCAGCCACGCAGTTTGATGAAGAGAAAAAGACTGTGTCCTTCACTCAGTGAAACATCTTTTTAACAAAGAAAAGAACCAAGGCTTCTGAACACTCATGTGAACTCTTCGTATTAAATAAAAGCAGAGCTTGTTCAGTGGCCAAACTCTCACCACTGTGCAAGCAGTACCAGGATTTCATTCACAAGTTTTGTTATCATGAGCCAAATCATGCAGAGATAAGTCTGTTTATTTCCAGATTGTGTGTTGTAACAGGTAAACAGAGAAATGTGAGAAAACACCTGCTCCTGAAGGGATGAACCTCATGGAGAGAGCTTTGGCATGAGGAAGGCTTTGTCAGCAGAATTCATTTGAAACTAGAGGAAGTCTCCTTCAATGGCTCATTCTGTAGGATTATCAACTTTTTTTTTTTTGTTTTTTTTTTTGTAACTATGCAAGAAGGGCTTTTCTTTTCACTTTAATTTTAGATGCTATTTGCTCTTAGACATGTCTGTACAGTGTTATGGATGGTTTTCCATTTCTGCAGTTCTCGTGGTTTGCTTGGTTCATATCTCAGGTAGCGTTTAGGATTGCAAGTTACCATTGGCTGGAAAAAAAAAGACTCACTATTCTCTACTACCTTAAAGCAAACAATTTCAAACTACATAGATTTTTACTTGTCTATCTGTCCTGTGGTAGTGACCTACTTTATTGTAGACTCCAGCACTATATTTCTTCAAATGAGCAAGTAATTCTGCTTATTAACTGCTAGGAATGGGACACTTACCTCAATTCACCACAAAACCTGGACATAACATACAATTGTAGTGTAGCATGCATTTCTTCTATGTTGTTTGTCTAGTTAATTAAGCCATTATCCAAAGCAATTAAATTATTTAACCTAGAACAGTTGGTATATTTAATCTCTTTTACTTTTTCCAATAAATGAAGTGCAAGAAGAGGGTAATAGTAGCAGCAATAAGATATTGTAATTAACATTTAGTTCTGTTAATAATAAAGGCAGAGAACCCAAACATGATAAAATTACTTACCTAAGTAAATTCAGAACAGAACATTTAAAAATGCTTCTTTATGCAGTAAGAAAACTTTTTACTAGGTTACCATAAACTGTTTGATGTGAACAAAGTGATCCAATTGTTAATGCCTACATGGCATCGTCTAATTAGGAGCAGATTCTGGTATTTCAAATCTCCATCATCCTTATCTCTTTGCTTGTTTTCATAAAGCCCTGTGTTTTGGGCCAATGTCTTCACTAGGAAATTCTAGGTAGCCCTGTGAATTACTTCTGTGTGTTCTTTAGGAATTTGCAGGATAGAGCCAATTCAGGACATCCTGAAATCAAGATAACAGCTGAGAGCAGCCTGGACAGTTCAGGACCTACAGGTGGGTATAGTCAGGATTGGTGTGGTACCTGAGGGCTGGGTGGGGGAGCAGCTAGTGGTACTTTGTGACAGGTTGAGTATGTTAAAATAGGTATTACAGCTTTTGTGAAGCTATGGGCAAAAATCACAGTGTAATGGGACCTTTGGGGTCTGTGACTTGTCTGCTCCCAGCTTGTCCTCCCACTGCTTGAGGTTTAAAAATCTACATCCCCTCCTGATACCAAGGCAAACAAGCCTTTCTCCATTCAGACCTGCTTGCTCTGCTCCTCTTCCCTGTTTCTGGGATCACACAGGTGTTCTGCTATGCTGCCTGCTTGCTCCTGGGCTCTCAGAGGCCTTTTGCCTGGTCCTCTCACACAAGCTCCCTTCAGAGAAGGTGCAGCTGTGTAAGATAAAAGGGCACCAGCACACGGGGAAGTTGGCAATGCAGAGGAAGAGTTGCACGTTTACTATCAGTGTTTCTCTAGTATTGGGCCTGCATAGCATTTATTTAAGGTTGTGATAATGTGGCAGATCTGGTTACCAGACAGGACCAAAGTGGGGAAGAACTTTGTTCTGCAGGTGTGCTAATACAACAAAAAGGAAATGAGGCCAATGTGCAGTTGCCAAGAGCAAGGTGCACTAATGAGAACATCTATAGCTTGCTGATGCAATGTAAGTTCAAAGTAGAAAGCTGGGTTTTGGAAGAGGTAGATTTTTATATAGAACAGATACACTTGCGTGCTCTACGGCTTTAAAAGGAGTATTCATACATAAGCCTGTGTTACTTATTTTTCTTAAATAAAGATAGGAGTGGAGAAACAATTTAATATTTAAGTAAGGATCCAAAAATGTTATAAAATCTACTTACTTCTTCCATGTAAAAAGTAATGGGACAAGAGGTAATTGTACCAAGATTTAAATTAGATATTAGGAAAAATTTCTTCACCAGAAGGGTTATTAAGCATTGGGATGGGCTGCCCAAGAAAGTGGTTAAATCAGCATCCCTAGAAGTACTCAAAAGACATATAAATGTAGTGCTTAGGGACATAGTTTAGTCTTGGACTTGACATTGTTAAGCTAGGGATTGGACTCAATGATCTTAAAGGTCCATTCCAACCTGAGTGATCCTGTGATTATTCAGGCCAGGATATGGGTTTCAAGAAGATATCTTTCCAGTGTAGCCTCTTGTTATTTTGTTTTAAAAGACAGCAACTTCCATATTCTGTTGGCTATGGGGCAGGAGTGTGCTTGTGAAGGGAAATCTTTACTGCCTACAATGTATTGCTCGTGGCTTGTTTGTAGCATTCCTAGAGGGTAGCCTTTTTTAGGATTTCTGCCTGTGCCTGCCATGTCCGATCTATCTTACTGAGTTCCTTGGTGTTTCCTTGTCTGCCATGAGCTGCCTGAATCTTCTGACTTTCAGCAGCAGCTGAGCTGTCCCAGCTCCCTCTGGGCAGCTGAGTGATGTCCTGTGAGATGCCAAACAGTCCAGAACCTCCCAAAGCAGCTTCACAGTTCTACTCTGAGCTGTTTACAGTGGAGCAGGTCATACATTTTTAAGAAGTGTTTCAAGGTAAAGTTATGAATAATGTTGAGTAGAATTGGACCTTTAGGAAGAATAATTTCTTAAAAAAACACACTCTAGTATGGTCTGGGTAGTTGTCTAGGTCCTGTGAATATGTGATTTGAGCCTCTCATCTGCAGAAATGCTCAAAAGATCACTCCTATGAGAAAGGTGGCTGCTGATGAATTCTTTTCTGCCTGTGTGTGTGAAATTGAGGAATTCCTGGCTGCTTCTGTGAAAAGTGAAGAGCTGTTTTGGCTGTGTCAAAAAGTTGACAATGTCATGTTTGCCTAACATTTTGAAATCAAAGCTTAATTTGAGATGATAGAACAATACCTTTCTGTGTATACTACTGCTAACACTGCAACTGGATTGAGAACTGCAGATGTTGTTTTATTCATGATTTTTGTAAGTTTTAAGCTAAGACTGGATTTCTGTAGCATGCAAATGTGCACAAGGATAATTCTGCCATCTGTATCTATGCCTGCATATTATAAAACCAAGTATAACAGTATAAAACCAAGCTATTTAGTAGACTGCATTCATTCCTGTCACAACTTTACATGTTTTCTCAGTCAGTGTTAAGTGTTGCCTTTTGTCATTATTGCTTACTTGAGGAGAGGAAACACATGCATAGTAACCATTAGGATGCTTTATTTTTGAATTCCAGCTCCCTTCTTAGATGAAGGTAGTAAAGACATCTATCTGAACTCTTTTTTTCTTCTGCAAGTTAGTGCTCTGGATTATAGGGTATTCTGGCTCAGTTGCTTTCATGGTTTGTTTTTTTTATGTTGGCTTGTTGGTTTGTTTGGTTGGGAGATTTTTTGGGGTTTTCTGTTGTTTGTTTGGGGGTTTTGAGGTGTGTTGTTTTGTTTTGTAAGTGTTCTACTTGGATACAAAATACTGGAATATTTTTGCATGTGAAGACCAGAACCAAAGTGTCCCAAATCTCAGATGAATATCCCAGCGGTCAGTTATTTACTTCTCTCTCCAGCACTTGGAAACACTTCAATATCTCGTCAAAGAGGATCAGGATGCACAGGAAAGTCTGCTGACATGGCTAGGAAGTCCTCCTGTGCATGATGCAGCTCTGTCCAGGCAGAGGAGGGAACTTAATCTGGCCTCTAAATTTCTCTCTTCAGCCATTAATGATCTTTTCCTCATGTTCAGGTGGTTTTCTTCTGATCTGTTCACTTGGAGGCTTTAATATTGCTATCTTATACTCTTTCACCTTTAAACAAAAAAAGCCCCCAGAATGAAGAACATGTAAATGGCAAACAATGGTATTACTGCTGTAAATGCTTTAACTGAGTTAGCAAGGGCATGATTCTCTTTGTGCTCAAAGAAAAAGGATTTTCTGTGAGAATTATATTCCAATTTTTAGCTCTGAATATTTGATATTATGCATGCAAATTAGGTTGATTAGCACTTCCAGGATTTTCTGCATATTTGTCTGAAGTGTGTACATCCACAGAGGTGAATGGCTATTATGCAATATACTATCATATTGTTGAATATATATATAATAATTAATTTCTCAGTGTTCATGTGTTGTGATTCACCATAATTGTGTGTGAACTTGAAAGGCACCTTATGCATTTTGAAATACATCCTCACTGTTATCTTAAAAAATGTTGCTCCTTGTTGCAAAGTCAAAGTACATTTGAATGTAAGGGCACTTACAGCATATTTATATCATCCTGGAGCAACCACAGGGAGAACTTGTAAGGCTGTAAAGCCTAAGCAACCAGTCACCATCCATAATTTTGGACTTTTGTTATTAACCCCTGTGACCAGAGTACTGCTGGATGTGGAATAAAACACATAAAGTATTTATTGAGAAATAATAAAACTGCATTCCCCAAACAGAATTTTTACCTGCAGTCTCAGAGACTGACTTTGTGAAACAAAGGAATTGAAAGAGCAGCCTGCTGGAAACTACTGGCCACAGGGGATGGAAAAAAATGACAATAAATCTGCAGCTGAAAAATATTGTCAGACAAATGGAATTAGTATTTGTATAAAAAAGTTTAGAGCAAATTAATTGCTCTCTTGAACTTCTAACTTTCCCCAGAACTGAAGCCTGCAACTAGGATGAAGCTTTTTTTTGTTGTTGTTGTTGTTCTGGTAACATTTATGTGTTCTAAGTCATTTTTTTATTGTATGGATGGCTGAACAAAACCTGCTGTTACACCTAGTGTCAGATGAAGTATTTTCAGTGGCATATGAAGCTAAGCAAAATTTTGTTTCTGCCACCTTTGAAAATAGGCCTCCAATGTATTTATTGCAGCAAACATCTCTACTACTTGATAATAAATTGTACAATGAGGCCAGGGAGTGATGGGGGAAAGACAAGTGATAATGCTATAATCCTGAGAGATAATATACGTTCAGATATTTTGATTGATATAATCATCTCACTTGAGAGTAATATTCACCCATCTGAAGAGGACCACTATGCACTCAAAACCAGTGCTGATGTTTTATGTAGGACTTCAGTGGTGTCCAAGCCTTATGCCTGCAGACTGTACCCAGCTAATCTTGTTTTTTCTTTTCTTCCCCAAGATCTGAAGACCAGATAAATGATTTCCTTTTACTACTGCCCCCAGCCCACCAATGTTGTTACAAAACCCAGAGATGGTTTCTAAGAGAGACAAATTTTATTTTGTGTGTGTTAGACCTATGTAAATAGTTTTTCTTGAAAAATTATTTTGACTCACTCACATGTTGGTCTGTGAAAAGTGTCTACTCTGAGGAGATAACTTCAGACTTTCTCCTCAAAATTCATGCTGTCAGCTGGTTATTTGGTGAACAAACAATGATGTATCTGTTCCCTATTCACTTTTTCTTCAGTATGAACATTCCCAACAGGAGTGGGACCCCACAGCTGATGAAGGTTGAATACTTGTTAAATGTGGAAGTGACAGGGTATACTGGGAACTGAGTCTGTCCAAGGAGCATGGTTGTCTGCTGAGGATAACCCTAAGGCACTTAATTAAAACTCCCAGCAGGCAACATCTGCATAAAAACAGTTTTGGTTTTGGGGCAGACTAGAAATTTCAGATTCCTGATGAATTTTATATTCTCCGCTCCCCCTCATCTCCCCACAGTAAAAGCTTATTCTCTAATGTATATGAAAACAGAGAATATGGCTTCCTTAAAAAAACTTGGGAATTTTCATGTGGTATTCTCACCATGTCTAGCATCAACAGAAATGTCAGAACCGTAGTGACAATCACTTGTGTATTCACGCAGGCGTTAGCACCTTAAGGGCAAATAGCTTCTGCCTTTTCATGTCCTTGAAATTAGCATGTAGTAAAATTGGCCCAGCTTCTGAGTGGCAATACTGTGTTATGTTTCCTTGGTTCCTTGTTTAAAGGTATTACAGGGGCAAAAAACATATAAAAGAAATGAAGCTCCACAGACAGTGAGAGAAATTGCTAAATAGTATTTGGACTATTATGCTCCAGACTGCTGGGGGAAGGAACCATCCAACAGCCATGGCCAATTTTCCTGTTCTCTCCTGCTATCCCTGCCCTAACCATTCTTATTATTGATCTGGGACTGAGCACAACTAAAATATTTTTTTCAGTTCTTTCCTGCATTCATCTTTAAACTTGATGGGGGTTTCTTTAATATAAAAAATGCAAGTAAGAGAAATTAATGTTCTAAAGCCCAGAGTGGATGATTAGATTTGCTGAAAAGGAAAGGAAAGACAAATCCAAGCAGCAGTAATGTTTTCAAACACTTTTTGTCACAGGTGGTATAGTCTGCTATTAGAGTCCTAAAAAGCAGTTGCAATAAATCCCAGTTATATGATGATGAGGGAGCAAGAGATATAAATGAGGTCGCTTGAGGAGAACACACAATTCTCAGAGGAAAAGTACTGTGGTTGGCACTGACCTCCCTTGGAAAGGGAGAAAATACAGGAAGTTTATCTGCTTCTTGCTACTGTGTGTATATACTTCACCAAAAATGTATATAGTTGAAAGCATTTTTAAATACCAAAAAACCAAAGTAACAACAATGGCTGGAGACCCTGACAGAAAGTATAAAAACAATTTACAAGTGGTTTTGTAAGGGCCAGAGAAGATGAATTAAAGGGAAGGATTGTGATGTTGGCCATATAAAATCTGAGAAAAGGCTTAATACTCACTAGGGATCTGCATGCCTGGTGTGTCAGGATATTTGAAAAATATGTTGGACTCAATGTAAAATAATATTGAACCTGTTTGAGGATATGAATTAAGTCTGGGCTACTCTGTGGAGTCCTATAAGTTTCATGTTTCTACCCTCAGAAGTTTCTCTGGTTGGTGCTATTTCAGTAATTTTATTTTTGGGGTATAATCATATTCTAAGACTTTATTTAAAACTAAAATTCAGGAGATGTTATTCAGTTGTTAAAATACTAGCTTGAATAATTAAGGAGGCTACTCCATAGAAAATAAAATAATATTTTCCTTTTCATGTTTTCACCTCTTTGTAATGAAAAAATCAAAATGTTCTGTCAAAATATTTCACAACAATGAAAGCAGATGTTGACTGAGAAGAAGAAAATGTTTCAACCTTTATAAACTGGTGAGAAAAACATTTTAGATTTTGTTCTAAATCATCTTGAGTCACTGATAGCTATGGTAAAGTCTGTAGTGTATTACTCCTCTCATGTAATGAAGTGGATGAGAATAGGGAAAAATTTTACTTATAAAATTACTTACTTTGATAAACATCTTCATTTCTACAAAGCAAGAATTCTGAGTTTGTTACGTCAACTATCCACATGGAGAAGGTGTCTACCTACCATGTTGCAGTGATGTCAACAGGTTATGAAGACCAACTTTCTGAAGACAAAGCTCAGGATGAAATTGTGTATTTGGGCAACTTTTTTATGGAGTACCGTTTGCAATGAATTGTATCAATGCTCTGAGTGTATTCATATTGATCTGAGGTGAGAAACATTTCACCCTCAACAAGTCTGAATTCTCGCTCTTGCGCTGGAACACTCACATCTATGATTTCATTTGTTTCTCTTTTATGCTTCTGACTTGACAATAGATAGCCTGTGATATCTTTCAGAAAGAAAGGAGTACTTCAGCCCATCAGAGCTGAACTCTGCATTTCTTAAGGTAACGGTTTAATTTTTAAATGCTGAGTTTACTCTTTAAGTAGAGTCTGAGCTTTATTCACTAGTGAGTGCTCATGAAGAATAAATGTGAAAACCCAACCCCTACAGATTTACTTCAGATTTCTTGTATTTTCTTTCTTTTGTGGGCTTAACTAAAGAATTTAAAAAGCTCTCTGGTGAATAGGCATATCAGATTCTGGCTTTATGCTGGAAAATTCTACTGTAAATTCTTTTGAATCACTGCTTTATCTTCCCCCACACTCCCCCCCGCCCCCAGTTGGATTATCTCATTTTTTTTTTTCTTTCACAACATAGAGTCTGTTTTTCTCCTCTGTTTTTGTGTTTTTCTTGTTGACTACTTGCTTCTGCATCTGAAGAATATCGGTACTGGGTAGAAACTCAAACATTTTTTGTTTGTTTGTTTTGGGTTTTTTGTTTGGTTTGTGTTTTTGTTGTTGTTTTTTGGGATTTGTTTGTGTGTTTTGTTTTGTTTAACTGTATTTGTATTTTCAGTTCTTCACCTGTCTCTATAATCTTCTGTGATGGTAGGTGAATTTTCTCCTGGAGTCACACAGCCCAGGGAGTAACCTTCAAGACTTCCTGACACATTTATAGACACTTGGGGTGGATGTGGTCAGCCCAGGTTCTGTCAGTGAGAAACCTGGGCAGGAGAACATCAAAGCTATCACCTGCTAACCCCACACTGCCAGGTAGGATATAGCAGGGTGGCAAGAAAACAGTTTTGGCACAGAAAAAGAAGAAATAATTGCTATTATGAGTTGTCATCAGTGGTGTTTTTCAGGAAAGCAAAGGCAGTGGGACCTTTTACTCACTAAGAACAGACATTGCTTTTAGTGGAACAAGTTGCTTGTGTTTAGATAATGAGGTGCTTAATTTTGTATTTTGATGGGAGTTAAATTTTCTGGGCTAGCAATTTCACATTTACTCAAAAAATTGTTTAACAAGGTCTATATGCTTCCACTAGCATTCATTAATGCTTTTGAACTCTATACCTATTATGATACATTCCCCAAAGAACAGCATTGAACTGTATATTCATTGACTACTATCTATTTAAAATTTTCATTAATAGAAGAAATCCCAGTCTGCTCCTGTAGAATAATGTGTTTTTTTTTCTAAAGTACGTTACCCCATAGTCCATATTTTCTGCCTATTTACTAAACTTCAAGGCAATGAATAGCTGTTGATTGCATTATTCAGCTATCAGCTTGTTTTATTCCCTCAGAGGGTGTGGGAGGAATGCTCCAGAAAAGCCTATTGGAACGCAGCAGTGCTCCTTCTGCATTTATTCAGGCTTGGGCTGGTTCTTGCTGGACTCCTGTGAAATGGTGGTGCTGTGATTCTTTGAAAAGCAAGGAAAAAGAGGGATCAGCTTTTAGCCTGTGATAAGAAAGCTGATGCAAAGTTGCATTTTGTTTTTCTTTCTCTTTTCATACTAAAATCTGTATTCCTGTATTTAAAGGCATTTGATTTGAATCTTCCTCCCACAGGAAAAAACCTTATATTTTCCCCTGAATTCTCTCTCTTTTCCATATCAAACTATTTCCAAGAACCCAGTGTTTTCCCCTTCCATTTAGGATGCAACTGTGTACTCCTCCTGCACTCATAATTTGTATTGCACATCATTTATCATCACTTTGCTCTTTTCTCTGTGACATCAAACATAAGCCATAGTTTTACTCTTAGGACCTAACTGGCCTTTCTCCATGCCCCCAAAACTCAACTCCCATCTCCAGTAACCATCTGGAAACCATCAGTGCCAGGCACTCACATCCTAATTTTTTTTAAGTTCTTGGGCGAGTACTTTTGTGCTGTCTCCTGTTAGCACAGGTTCTTGTGAGCAGTGCTCTCCTCCACCACCTTGAAGTGACCTCACTGCTCTCTTCCAAATGCCTGATTGTAATTTTTCTTAAAACTTTCATAACACCTACCAGAGGCTTGATAGGAGCTGTGCTGCCAGGTGTTGGGACACCATCAGGCTGGCTGGCATCAGCTGTGGTTCTGTGTGCTCATTTCTCCTTGTTTGAGACCCTTGCCTTTATGCCTGTTTGCTTGCATTCAAACCCTAAATCTTGGAGGCTGCTCTGAATTTCTGCCTATTTTATGGGCTTTTATGTGCAATCAGCAGGCTTGCCTTGCAAAGGCAAGATTAGAAACTTGTGCCACAGTTATTGGGGAACATCCATCCACTCCCTTGTTACGTATCCAGCAATTAAGTTTTGCTTGATTTTTTTCAGAATATGGGAGCCAGAAAAGGCAGTGATGCACCAGTGATGTAATGAAATTGATTAGATGAGTACATAGGTGTTTGGAACAGGTGCGTGCCAAGCTTCAATAATCATGGAAGGCATTTGTTTGCTGCATGATGTAAGCTGTAGTGTCACCCAGATGTGTTCTCAGTACCAATCCTACAGAGATTTCCTTCCATAGCCTGTCTCAAAACTGGCAGCACTTTTTGGATTCTCTTTCTGGCAAAGCAAGTCTGTTCTCTTAATAAACTTATGTTTGATTCATTTTATATGGGATGTATTGATCAAATAAACAGGATATAGGTTTGTAAGGTAGTATCTGTGGTTAAAAGTTTTACTGTTATTAAATGTCTCACTTTTGGCTAGTACATACAAAGACAACATAACAATAAAAATTCCAGTTATTTTGTAAGTTAGTTTCTCATACTTAACTAGCTCTTCCTTGCACCTAATGCAGGAAAATACTTGAGCTGTATATATTCGAAAAGAAGCTACAGAATATAAATTAAAATCTTCTCTTCACCCTAGATTTCAGAAGTACCTAAAAAGATCGATATGTACTATTTTTAAATAAGTTATTATAAAAAATTCTAATAAAAATTACTTATTTCAGTCCTGTTCTTCCCAAAAAGGTTACGTGTTTCAAAAGATTTTTATGTTTTTGCCATCTAAATGTTAGTCAAGCTTTTTAATAATTAAACATGGATGGCTAGAAAAAATATATTAATTATACATCTCCTAGGCCACAGAAAGAAGCTGTTTTAACAGGCTTCTAATGATTTAGTATGCATAAAATTTAACATTTAATAATACCACAAGAACATTTATTTTAAATGTTTCCGTGTTTCAGTCCTGTCTAATTAATATTTAAATGTTAGTGCACTGATTATGCTCTTTTTTCTCTTGCTCAGTGCAGCTGAATTTTTTAATTTAACAGCCATTGGTTGATCCTTCAACAAACCACACAACAGAAAAAACTTGGGGACTTGAGGACCCAAAGGTACCTCAGGAGCAAGGTTCATGAAAAATAGTCTTTAGGAATGCTTTCTTTACAAATATAAGCTATTGTACATCACCAACAAGTTATATAGCACAGGGTTGGGAAGGTTTTATTTGATTTTAAAAGGGTTGCATCCATTAGATCTGCATTTTCATGCATAACTGCAGAAGCAGTGAAGATTGTTTTGGCTTGACTGGCATTTACAACTGTGCACTGGAGCAAGTGTTCTAATACCCTCTTGAATTTTAGTTCCTAAAAGACGTGATGCAGTTGACTCTTCAGGAGCAAAGCCAAAAGAGAAGCCTTTAAGCTGAGCACCTATCTTCTGTTCAAGTGCAGAAATGTTGGTTGTAAGATAAGCAATGTAAAGAGGAAATGTAGATTGTTCTAGAATGTCTAAGATACTCTCATAGTCTCTTCTATGGGTCTTGTCCTTACCAAAATATGACCTGATGTTGTTTTTAATTAGTTTTTTTTTCTAAACAGCCATACAAATCAAAATATTTTCAGAGGAGGAAAACCACTACTATACCGATTAAGAGGATATGACATTAATTGTTTTATTTTGTTTTCCCTCATTGCTGATGAGTTGGTATCATTGCAGGGTTTTTGTCATTACAAAGAGGTGGTGTGGAGTCAGAGCCAAGAGCTGGGAAGGAGATGAGAGGGGGTGCTTGGGGAAAGATGCAAAGTGCCATTGCTAAGGAGTGTTTGAACAGGCTGGCTGCTTTGTAGATCTAACTGCAGCTCAGAGTTGCCAGTCTCTGAGTCAGTTTTGTACATGCTTGGGATTAGTGACTATGCAGTTTGCATTAGGCATGGCTGTGCCCTTGAGGCAACAGATAGCAATTCTGAGCTTGATTTCACTTTTTCTTCTGCTAGTTTCTATGACGTCTGTGACAAGAAATGCTGTGCTTCTTCATGCATTTGTGGGGAAATAAAGAATTATAAGGAGACAGCACTTCTGATTGAAATCTCCACTCTTTCATTTCATCTCCAAATCCAATATTATTTTAATGCTTTTTAGTGCCCTGCGAGAAAAGCAATGTTGAGCTATTGATAAGGTTTTATCTATAGGTAAGTGTTTCCCTTCATCATGAGAAAAGCAGGTTTTAGGGACCTGTAAGAAATTCCTATTCCTCTCCATAGATTTGATGAGTTTTTCAGTTAGAAAGTGGTGGTGAAGAGGGAGTTGAGGAAGAGAGACTGAAGAGACAGCATCTACCCATCTGCAAATATAAAATGTATTTAGATTTAATAAAGGCAGGGAGCAAAGGGATGGGACTTGAGCAAGTAGAAAGCCTTGATGGCTTTGACAAGCCTTTTCTTTATTCTCTTGAGCTAATTGAGTCACTTGACAGGTTAGCATCAGGGTACAGTCAAATTCTGACAGGCTAATTTGAGCTTGTGGTTCCAATGAAACATACATACGGCACTCACTATATTTAGTGACAATCAGTGTCATTTTCTGCTTAAATGCAGACAGCTCAACACATTTATTCAGTTGCCTATCTAGAAATGAAGCAAGCAACCCAATGATGAAGGTGAAACCAAAGGGTTAGGTCAGGGGGTCTATTTGAACTCTTCATAATGCTTGGGATCCAGAAGGAGGATGGGAGGTTGACCATTAAGCTGGTCTGAGGGAGACTGGTAGAGGGGGAGAAAGGATGGGAACTGCCATAACCTGCCATTTGATGTGGTAAACCGGAATATTTCATTGCCGTAATTGAGCTAGAGGTTCAAAAGACTGGTGACAAAACTATGCCTGCTTAGCAGTGGCTGCCTCCCTAACACTGAGTAAGCACAGAACCACTCAGAATTGCATAATCCTAACTACCTTTTGGAAGGGTATTGAGGAAATCAGCCAGCTGGACTGTGCTGAAAGACAGCAAACCTCAGCCATCAGCTGTCCTTCAAAACTGAGGACGTTAGACTGCATGCATCCTGACACAAATATCCATTAGTACTACAATTCTCCAATCAGAACTTTAGGTGATAAATAACTTTACAAAACTCCTTAATATTCTCTTTGTGCAACTAGTTTGCACTTGCTTAAAATCATCTTTGTATGCATGCTTTGGCACATTTGATTTGGGCTCTAAAATTACTAGATAAATGCCTCATGAGGGCAGAAGGAATATGATTTTTCAGTGTTAGCTCATGTTTGTTGAAGTTCCCATAACTCAGGGTCAGGACCTGTTTTGTTACATCATCTTTGGCTAATGTTAAAATCTTAGCACTGTTGTTCTATAAATCTAGTGAAACGAAGACTCCATGACGTTCTTCTCTCTCCTTTCCAACTTTTAAATTCTCTATTGGTAGAAATTATATTTTTCTGCTGGAGCAGATGTAGCTATTCAGTGTGAATGTAAAATATCTGAAGTATGTAGTGTCAAATCCTTATTGTAGCAAACAAAAAAAACATGCTTGTAATGCTGTAGTATAAGTCTTATATAAATATAAGACTTATTTATTTACCTTTTTTGCTTATGATGGTTTAGTTCTGTGTGCAAGGAGAGACAACTGATACTCTGATATAGGCATAAAAACAAGAGTTGGAGATGTCTAAGACCTGTTTGTCTCAGGTTCCATTTGTCTTAGGTTCTCAGGAACCACTTCTGCTCACATGGAAACTGTGTTTTGTATATTCAGGAGGCCTCTACTTTTTTCTGATCAACAGAGCCCAACACATGACTAAGATGCAAGAAGTCTTCACTGAGCTATAAATGGTTAATTTACATAACATGGCAGCCTTTGCCTTTAACTTCTAGCCTATTTTCAATCATTGTTTGACAATTAACAAAATTCAGTTGTCAGTTTGGGGACAGAGGAAGACAAACTTGCAATGAAAGCTTGCAGCTGGATTTCCAGAATTTGGCTTTGAACTGCTCTTACTACCCATGGCAGGACTTATATTTTAGCTTTCCATTTCCAAATGCAAATCTCCTCAAGAGTGACCATTATTATAGAAGCTGAGGAAAATGTATCCAATATCTTATCTGGAAAATTTAATAATTTTCTGTAGGCTTTATTCCATTTTTTTGCAATCCAAAGTATTGACATATTTCTTCAAGATGCATCCCTGTCTTCCAACAACATAATCAATCTTTCATTTCTCTACAAGGTTATGTTGATTGTATGCTAATGTGATGATGCTGTCATTCAAAATGAAGATCAGTATTTTAATGCTGATGCACTGATTTCAATTTTGGAGAGAAACCTGTAGTTAGCTCCATCATGACAACTTTGTGTGACATATGTCACAGTTTGGAACTGATCCAACTAGGTGTTATGTTGTAAACAGCGTGTTTCCTCTCCAGTGTTCAGAGGCTGAGATGTAATTTATTCCAATCAGGATGTACTTTGACAAGCCAGCTGAATGGGATGCAGCTGCTGTTGTTAAATATTTCCACCTCTCCCTGCTTTTCAGGTTTTCCCAGATGTCATAATCTTCAGAGCTCTCCATGCTAGCATTATAAGCAGCTCTGCCAAGGGTTAGGAGGAAGTGAGAGTGGGATGTGCTGGAAGGAAAAGTAGCCCATTATACTCATTATAGGAAGAGATGGACAAAGGGTTTTGATTGGAAAAGCCTTCTGCACTGATGAATAACTAATTCACTCAGATTCTAAATCTGACAGTTATTGTGCACTTGATGAATGCTTTGGAAATTCTATATGTGGAAAGACATCTCATAATAACATGACTCAGAAACAGTGAAGCAATAAGCCTTTTAAAACCAGAGATTCTACCTGAGCTGAAATTATGCTGGTTTTGTTTTGGAATACAAAAACTTTGAAAGCCAGTGTATTTTCCTCCACTCCACAAAGAGCATTGCAGTAGTCTTCACATACCAATAGAAATGCCTGTCTCCAAAACCATTCCTCCCAAGCCTGCAAAACTTCAGCTGGATAACTCTCCAGGGAAGCTTTGTGCAACTTATTGTCTTTTTGCAATGGAATAAGCAGTGGAGTTATTCCATGAGGTCTTTAGAAAGTGTATCAGTGGGAGAGAGTGTAGGAAGCTGTCTGCATCTTTTGAAATGGAGTCCTTTTTGACTGGCAAAGGAACAGTAAAGCTTGCCTGCATTTTTTTAGGCCACAAGCATCACACAAACCTATTACCCCATCCTTGGCTAAACAAATTTCTTAGGGTTTTCTGTGCTATGGATTATCGACTGGCTAGTTGACTTCAGCAGTGCTCTGACTTTATTGTCATTTTAAATTACATCACAAATACTTTTTCAACAATTTAATTTCCCTTACAATGGTTACTTTTGTTTATAGTCTCTAAAACTTTTTTCTCTGCAGTCAATATTTTTTCTTTAACAGTGAGGTGAATTGTGAGAGAGTTATACCTTTGTTAGAGTGGAGCAAGTGAAATTAGAGCTGGGCTTTGGGTTTTATTGACTCTTGTGGACTTTGTTGCTCTGATTTCCAGAGCTAGGAAATAAACTTTAGTTTACTACATTTGATGTATCCAAACATCTTTACAGGGAGAATAATGCTTTGACTATTACTTTCATGGTCTTTAATTGAAAGACAGTGAAAGAATACTTTTCCTTTTTGAGATCAAACTTCAAGGATAAAACAGTAGGGAAAGCCTGCTGGGGTTACATGATGTCCTTGAGCAGACTTGGGGATAGATTAGATTAAATTTACAACAGTTTCTCTATGAATGCTCAGTCTATGCAGAAAGCCTTCCCAACTGCAAAGCATACTGTATATACTGCTTTGGGAATTGCTCTGAAAACACCTTCTATTGATGGCTTTTAGGCATTTCTGGTTCCTCCAGTATAGGACAGTAGTAGAGAAAATACTCTGGTTTTCTGTTAATAAAGATATCAGATTTTAGAAGTTTGGCTACTAATTCTCTGAGTAGACATAGTACAATGCACTGAATTGGAAAGTTCTTCAGGCTTCCTTACACAGACCTCTAGAACTACCTGAAAGGAGGCTGTGAACAGCTGAGCATCAGCCTCTGCTCCCAGGCAGTCAGTGACAGAACAGAACAAGAGGATGTACTCTTAAGCTGCACCAGAGGAGGTTTAGGTTGGACATTAAGAAGAATTTCTTCACAGACATGGTGATTAGACACTGGAATGGACTGCCAAGGGAAGCAGTGCAGTCACCGTCCTGCTGGGGTTTAGGGGAAGAATGGGTGTGGTACTCAGTGCCATTGTCTAGGTGAGACAGTGTTAGGTCAGATGTTGGACCTGGTGATCTGAGGTGATTTCCAACATAATTGATTCTGTGATATTTTACCCAGAGGCTCCCCTACTAAGATTAAAAAGGGTATGTAACTTGTCCATTTGGGTAAGGGCCAACTGTATTGCTAAAATGCCAATTTATGTGGCTTGCAATACTTCTGTGATTTGTATTCTAGTTTGTTACAGGTTTGGTTTGTACTATCATTTCATTTCACACAAATGTAAAACAGGTGAGAAATAGTGATTTGGCAGTAACTTCCTAAATTTAAATAGCATTAAAGCTATATTTGTACAAAGCAGAAGACCTGCAATCCACTCCCAACTCCTTGAGCCTAGTATTCCCCCTCTAAAACGCATCAGAAACATGACCTGATGGAAACTACATCATCTTTCAAGTCTGCTAGTGTTTATTAAGTTCTTGAGAAACAACCTACTTGCTTCTGGTTTGTGTGGTATTTTTTTATTTTCCTTTGTTTGTTTGTTCTGCCCTTATGTTTCCTTTTCATATAAGGCAATTGGGAAATCATGTAAAAATAAGTTCATTTATACTCTTGTCATCATCCACTGATTCTGTTCTGCAAAATAGAATGACTTATGAAAGTGACAAATTAGGGCAAAGTTTATAAGTAAAAAAAACACTGTCAAGATCTGATTGCCCACAGCACAAAGTGAATATTTTTTCTGAATGCTATCAACTCCTTACAATTACAATCCACAATATTGCCTCTACAAATACAGAGTTTTCAATGTTTAGATTCAAGAAGGAATGTGTATAATGTGTCTATGTTTTCTGAATAGTGTCTCTACTGAGAAAAAGTCAAGGCTAACACTTGCTTACAGATGGGATTCCCTCAGATTTTTCATCAGGATAATCAGCTTCAGTTTTATTAGAATCTATCTTGATTTCTTCCTTCATAATTGCCCAGCCCTGGAAAATGAAGTGACACCTGAGTTAAATGTGCAGGGTGATGTAAGCTGAGCTGAAATCTCCATCATATGGTTTATTTCAAGACATTTCGACTTTGAGTCTGGTGAGCAAAAAAATATGTTTTGGGTTGTTTGGGTTTTTTTAAATGTTTGGTTTGGTTTTGGTTTTATAATCCCAGTAATTTAAACTAAGGCAAACTTTCAGGATACTTTGTAGTCACTAAAGAAACAGACAGGCAGTAGGCATTCTTGTCCAGAAAATCAAGCCTGAATTATTTAAGCATGGGGAAAAAAAGTTTTTTTCCATCTGAAGCTTAATATGTAATTTTAAAAAATATCATATATCTATCATATGATTCAGCTCAGTAGTATTATGTTATGACAATCAGACACTTTAGAAAAATGCCATCAAATGTATACAATTCTGCAAGGATAAATGACATCCATGTTGTAACCTCACTAGTTTCTGAATTCATAGACAAGTGCTCTGCTGCATGGCATGTAGTTACTTTTACTTTTTTAGCACTTTCTGCTGGATCCATTGTTTCTTACTGGACCCTTCCAGATTCTCATGTAGGGAGGACACTAGGTAGAAGTGCTCCTTTGCTGTGCATTTTCTCTTTCTGTATTAAGTTTCCCTCAGACCTTTTTGGGCATAGAGTATTTTTCATTGACAGTCAACATAGATTTCATTTCTGGGTACTATGTGTAAACTTCTGGTGCCATCATTCATTCTTTGTAAGGGTCAAAATGACAATGGCAAGCACTGAATACCCTTCAGTACAAGAAGGTAATATACAGAGCTAAAGGTGCTTTCACTTATTGCATAACAACTTCACAGATTGTACAATTCAAACCTTAAAAAAAAAACGTCAAACTTTTGGACAAAAAGTGACTACTTTTAAGTTGCTAAGCAGAAAGAGGTTAACTTTCCTTTAATAGCTTGGCAATCAGAGCATTGATTTTAAAATACTATCTGAATGACCAATATTATTTTTCTATCTTCTCCATTTTGTAATGGCTAATTTGTTTACCAGCTTTGTGCTTAATTTTTTCTGCAATATGACAATCAGAAGTTGCGATATAAAGATTTTTTTCATGAAAACTAGATTTATTTGTGGTCAGTAGCTAGTGTCTCCTAGAAATTTATAAATTTTTTAGTGTGCCTTAAAACAATCTTACATTGCTGAAATTAGTGTGGGTTTAATAGATCAACTTGTAAAACCTGTTCATAACAATGGGTACAGCTGGCAAAAAAACAACTCCATGCAAATGCATTGATCTGGTCCTTCCCTCCTGCATTCCACGCTGCAGTGGCCAGCCTGCCATCATTCATCAACGGAGAGATATGGCAAAGATACAATTGCTGTTGAAGTGGGCGCAAGACAATAGAGATCTACAGCTGTTCAACAGCTCAGATCAGCTTTCACTGTTGGTATCAGAAATGTCATACCCAGGTAGATAAAAAATTGTGTAGTTATGTGCACAGATGTGTTTTCAACTCCATGCAAGTCCAAAATGAAAAAGCATTTGCTTTTCTCTTCTAGCAACTCCTGTCTCTGCCATTTATGCTAGGATAAAATAGACATAAATGTTTGTTTCCAGAGCTAATTATAGGGAGATAAATTGCTATACCTTTGAGTAATTCCACTTCCTGCCTTAGAATTATAATGTTTAAAATTTATTGGTATTTTATCTGTTTTATTTTTCATACCCACTACTATTTCTTGTATGTTTTCTTCTGCTTCTTCTCACATAAAGTCTCATTCTTCTGCCCTGTGTAATGGAATGACTAATGTTTATTCTGCATGAGAATTCTCTTCAAGAAGGAGAACTGAGGGGATGGTGTTTTTCATTATTCATTACTCCATGTTCCCTCAGACTGCTAATGTTTTCATCTTTGTTTCTTTTGTGTGCTTGTTTTCTCTTTGTGATTCCTTTTGCAGTGGGGCAATAGTGTTTTTTGTATATTTTTGGTGCCAGAGCTACCACAGGCAGAGCTTCTACTGATGGCTTGTCATAGCAGAGTGGAAAAAGATCTTGGGTAAAAATGTTAACATGGCAAGTTCCAGCTGGTGCAGACAAATCTGAACAATAGGATTACAAGTGGACTGGCACACCATATTGTGAAGCTGCTGTCAGAAAATTATTATCCAAGACTTTACACATGGCGGATTGCAAATGCATTCAGGCTTTTCTTCAATGCCCAGTTTGCTGAAAGAAAAGGAAGAGAACAGAAATGGAACAAATAACCTGTTCTTAGGACATAAAACTTTAGGGGTGAAGAGTGCTGCTTGGTATTTGGAGACAAATGCAAGAATCAGGTATGATTTTTTTTTTTTTAATTTTTAACAGATAGGCCAGTTTTTCTACTGCATTTGTCATAACACGCATATCCAAAATAGAAGCTAAATATATACTGAAACAGTCCACCATAATTAAAAATTTCACCGATGGGGTTGGGATTATTCAAAGACAATGTGGTGACATTTATCCCTATGAAATTTAACCTGAAAGTACTGGCTAGAGGAGGACTAGCAAGCTGGGATAATGCCTTTGGTAAATGACATGTGAATCACCATTTCACCACTGTTTCACAGATCTGTGTGTTGCTCCCCTCTTCCTGCTTTCATGCTGTTTATTACTTCTTCACACACACAGGCTCGTGAAGCTACAAAACAATGTACTAATGGATCCCTGAGACCTTATAGTGAATTTTTCCCCAATATGTAATGACAATCAGTTGTGTGGGGATGCTACTAAAGTAATTCCAAAAGGCAAAGTATGGTGTTGAGTCACGAGCTGCAGATTTGCATGAATAGAAGGTTTTAATGTGATCATTCAGACTTGCTCCACTGAAGCGATTTCATGGCTTTGTGTTAATTTGTCTGGGAGATGTTTATGGTATTAATAATGTTGCAGGTTGGCCCAGCATTATGTTCAGTGTTGCAGTGGACCCACACAATAAATGGATGCTTGAGCTCTATGGAAACATGCTAGTCCTTCTATTTCCAAAATATATAGTAATGTTCACTGCTTCCTAAGAGTCCATTACGTGCTATGAGGGAGTTCTTATCAAAGTAGGCATAGTACAATTTCATGTTATGGATTCTTTATTTGTTCCCCTATTGCCTCTTTTTGGTGCTTCATTGCTATCAAGCTGCTTGTGATTAACACAACACACCTGTTTCTGTATGCGTCCTGTTAGTCTACATTGTTTTGCTATTAGGTTAATCCTCTAGAAAGTGATTTTTTTTTCATTTACAATTTTTCAGAAGCTGCTCAGGGATTTACACCTTTAAGCTGAGTAATAAATGTCTAGAATGAAGGTTGGTACAGATGGAGCAGCTCTGACAGGACTCTCTGATCCTATCAAGTGACTCACCTTACAGCTGAAGAGCAACTGAAGGGTAACTGTGCTTGCTGCTTTGCTTTCCTCTGTCATGGTTCTCTGCATTTCCTCATTCTGGCCACAAGTGGAAGTAGAAATGACACAATGTGATGAGACATAAACTTCAAGTGACTGGCCTGGCTAAACTTTGGTTAGCACAGGACACATTCCAAAGTAACACAACTGGAGCCACTTGAATGTACCCTGTTTCAAGATTTCTTTCTTTCAGGGAGAAACCCTGATGATAACTTCATGAGTAAAAACAGACCTGTCCAAACTTCCCCAGACCCATTTTCTATTTGTTGGACACTTCTTGTGCCTACCTTCTCATGTTTTTGTATTGCTGTAGTGTTAGTGTGGGTCTAGACTTTGCTGCTGACTCTTGGCTTTACAGCCTGGCTCCTGCCTGAACTTGTCTGAGCAGTCAAGGGCACCTCATGTCTACTTTCATTCTGGCAGTGCCAGATACATGAAGGTCTTCCACTGCTTTGTGTTGTGGTGGGTACTTGGCCTTGGCCTGGCCTCTTGGCTCATTTAATGGGGGCAGAAGGGAACTTTTCTCTGAGGATCCAACTCATTTTGATGTGCAGATAGCTCAGCTTCATGAAAGTCACTTTTCCACACTGTTCTCTGAATTGCTACTCCTGTTCAGGACCAGTAATCTTGCTTCAGCCAACCAGCTCTTGAACCCTGTAGGACCTTCCCTTTTTCCCCAGAATGTCCCATCTCAGGGAATTCTTGCTGCTTCTAGGCTTAATTTCTGTTTCCCTGTTCCTCCATCAGTCAGAGATTGAGTAAAAGCTATCAAGGCACACACTTTACCATCTCCATAGGATTTAATGCCCTCCCCCCCGACACTATAATTCAGAATAACTTTATTACTGCTTTGTGGGAAGCCTTGATCTCAAGGTTCATGTAGAATGAAACATAGATGTGGGAAGCTATTTCAAGGGCCATCAATATGTGCTCTATCAATGTGTTAGAAAAATAACTGCTGAATCTATGTAGTTACGGTATATTCACAATTTTTTAATGAAGAACATTTCTGTTGTTTGCTTTTTGATGCTTAATTGAACCTTCTGAGGTGGTCTCTAAAATGGTGGTTTTGATCTTCATTTTTAAAACGGTTTGTATGTATCTCATCAAATCATCTCTCTTGGGGCTTTTTGCCTTTTTTTTTTCCAAATCAAGCTAACATTTGAATTTGATAGACAATATAGTTGATAATTCCCATTATTTAACTTGTAGCCATCTCAGTAAGCTCTTCTCAACAAAATAAGAGTTTTGAATATAAGTATATCAAACTCCAACAAAAACTCAAACACAGAAAGAGCCCAGAAAGCTAACTAAATCTATATAGTATCTTGCCTGTCAACATCTAGTATTATCCATAATTACATTAATGTTAAAGTCTTACAGCCCTACCTGTGAGAGTTTAGTAGCTCCGCCTCTCCAGTGAAGGCTTTTCCATTTACTGATCTGTAGCAGACTCATGCAACTGAATAGTAATCAACATTGTCTTGAATCGTTTTCAAAAGGAGATTGTTTGTGACAAATTCACTTCATGTTTTGCTTTGGAATTCAGTAGAAATAAATTTGAAAGCATTGTGATTGAAGGCCATGCTTCTCATTGCATTCAAGAGGTATCAAAAGGCTTTACAAAGGATGAGACAAAAGATTGAGAGTTGCCTTGCTGTCTAGATGGCTCAGCTACATAGAAACAAATTAAATTGGCCTCCAACTTGGAACTTTGGCAGTGTGTCCCTGGGAAGAAAATCCCTGTTTTCCTGTCTTGACCGGCACCATTCTGACCTTTTTCCTTCCACGCAGGACCCGGCATGAGCAGGTGCAGCCTTAGAAGGAAAGCCTGTGGTGGGCGCAGCTGAGGTGGGAAGGGCAGGCACCCTGTGCTGCTCAGTCACAGCCAGGGCTCTCTCCATGCCCCTGACATGTGGCCTGGGCCATGCTCTCTGCCCATCAGTCTGCTGCACAGATGGCACACCTGGTGAGTTAAGAGATGCCCAAGGTTTGCTTTCTTGCCAGTTAATTCTGTAAAGTGTTTTAAAGCTGATTCTCTACTCATCATTATTTTAAAAATCACTGGGCAATTTCTCAATACTGAGAGCTCAGTTCTGCTTCTTCACAGCCCAGCAAGTAAAAATCAAGGCCCAAAAATCTTGGGGGCTTTTCCCTCTCCTGCAAGAAACTGGACCCAATTGTTCAGAATGAGCAAGCTGTGGAACAGGTCTGGGGCTCTGTCAATGCCTAGATATTTATGGCTCAGGATAGTTTCTGTAATTTCAATGAAAAGAAATCCCACAGAATACTGAAGAAAAAGTGGTAGCTATGTGAGTGTTAACAGCATCTCACTTTACTTATTTGACCACTTAACTTGCCTATATCTCTGATAAATTTTGGACATTGGCTGTGGCCTTTTGATCTGAAACATCTGGGAAAACTTATATAAATGGTGGGCCATGGCAATGTCCTCTCTTTTTCTTCCAGCACCTCTGGCTTAGAAAGATACTACTCTTTTGGTTTGATTTGTTCTGGAGACTTGTAGATGCCTAATTGAAGAAAAGGATTCATCCAGATCTGAATTCAGTACCTAAACTTTAGAAAGTTATCATGAGTTCAGACACCTCAATTTCCTACTGCTTTGCTCAAAGGAACAATTTTATTCATTCATTTACTTGGCTTGGTCTTCTGAAATGTCATATTAGTAGATTGTAAGTTCTTGCTTTTGCTCTGAAAATCCCATATTGTCCCAGACCCAGGAATTTAAATACCTTGCCTTTAGGTGTCTAGATCATCTCCTTGTCTCTTGTACTAGTAGAACTGCTTCTGTGCATACACAGGGGTTTGGAAGATGTTCTGGTCCATATTGAGAATCTGTAGGTCCTTGGTGTAACTAAGCAAGATTTAGAAAGCATGGTGTGACCACAGATGTTAGTTGTTACCAAACTGGATCCACCTTTACAGAGCAAGTCTGTACATTGAGAAAATATGAAATAAAAATAATAATTACTGAGCTTTTCTGTTCCATGTTGTTTGCGTGTGAACCTTGAGTATCTTACTGTATGCTCTGCTGCTAAAAATAATTAGTTTGTTTTAAGTTAATTTGTAATTCACTTCTCTAGAAAGGTCTTTGACTTGTTTACAAGACTTTTTTATTGTTCTACAACTGAGTGAATTCATGTTGATATTTCATTACAGATTGAATAGCACAAACAGTGAATGTGAACTAGAAACGTTTTAAATTCCATAGAGCTGCTTGGTTCAAAAATCCTAGTCACTCACCACAGGCAGATGTTCAGCCATCTCCAGGGAAGCAGGGCTTCATCAGCTTCACACACGCAGTGGTCACTCAGGGAGACAAAACACCCCACCTTTCCTCCTTCTGCCTCCAGGTCTATATGTTAAACATGATGCCATATGGTCTAGAAGATCCCTTGTATCAGTGGGGGTCAGATGTCTTGGTTGTGTCTTCTCTCAGCTCCTTGTTCACACACAACCCACTTGCTGGTGGGACGGGGTGAGGTGAGAGGCAGAAAAGACCTTGACACTGTCCAGTCTGCTCAGCAATAACCAAAACATTCCTATTGGTGTTGTATTGTTTCCAGCATAAATCCAAACCACAGCCCCTTACCAGCTACTTTGAAGAAAATTAATCCAATCTAGCCTAGCATATCAATGTACATATGTTTTGTTTCCAGATTGCATAAAACCATGTCCTTTTTAAAAGTTTACCTCTTTGGAACTAGGCAGATACATTGGATGCCAGAAAAGACCATGGTGGGTTAATCTTGGGGTCAAGGATCCCAGCCATGTTCTCTCCCAACCTGTTGGGTTGATGGGTTGGGAGAAGCCTTTGCAGGCATGTATGGGGTTGGAGAGATGGTCTTGAATGCTGTGCAAGAGCTGTGCAGCAGTAGCCAAAGCACTGGTTTGCAATGTCACCAGTATACACAGTAGGTGTATATACATACACAACACTCTATGGGCTGCTATGAGGTATGCTAACTCCATCCTAGCTGGACTGACTACAGGAATAAAAAGAGACAAAAAAAGAGACAACCCTGTGGGTTTTGTTGTTGTTGTTGTTGTTTGTTTTTTGTTTGTTTCTTTTTGCCTTTTTTTTTTCTCCTTCTTAAAGTATGCATCTAATGCTCTGGATCCATAACTTTACTAAAGCATTGTTGCATCTGTGTTTGGTTGGATAACCTTTGATTCAGCAAGGGGAGATACACTTGATACTAAAATTATTGGATGTGATTTTCAAATGAAGCTTAACTTCATCTGTGAGATGTTTTAAGTAATCTTCATGAGTTACTAGCTTCATCCTTGTCTGTAGATGAAATGAATTGTTTTGGACAGAAGAGTGAAAAAAACCCTAGAAATCTCATTGCCGTTTGGTTCTGGAGGGGTCTTTGATGTTGAACTTACTTTTTGCAGACAGTAGCCTGTGTGGACTAATGGGACTGTGGACTGACTACTGGGAAATGTCAAGCCATCATTTCTGGGGGACATTCAGGCCTGTCACGCTAGAACAATAATTCTCTTCTCATACAGCTGCCATAAAGTGCAATCTGTTTTTCAAAGTGTCAGGTTTGGTTGTTGTCTTACAAGGTGCAGATAAATCAGTGCTATACTGTTTGGTATTGGTAATGGAAAGTTCAGGAGATCTATTGACTGATAAAATATTTTTTCAGTATTGCTATTGCTGTTTTAGGGTCAACAGGGAAGTAGAGGTCTGTGTAGGTTAAGAAGCTCCTAATTCAGCATGAGATTCTATAGCCATATGCTTATTAAGTCTTCAGGAATACTCAGGAAGTATTATATATATGATATATAGCACAGAGCTACAAAGATTTATGGAATTATTGCTAGCAGAAGAATTTCAGAAGGATTTAGCCAAAGACATGGTTTTGACAAATATAATGCTGATTGTTGTCTTTCATATTGCCAGCTGATGGCTTTCAGTTGACGTTGCTGATCAGGGCCTGCAAATTTGCCAAGTTAGAGAATTTTTTTCTTTAAAATCTAGACTATCTTTTCAGCCGCGGTAAGCTGACACATCCTCCAAATTGTAAGGTACCCTCTGAGAAATCTAGCCCTTGATCTGCTCTCTATTTCTACTTATTCAGCATTGGCATATTTTATGATCCTGCCTTGGAAATGGAAGGCTTGACTGTTTTATTGAACTCTTGCTAACAACTGGCTCTGTATTAAAAATTACCCCTGCCAGGCCTCGGAAATATTTTATTGCTGCAAAAAAACCTTATGAGAATTAAGCTGAATGTGGAGATTTTGTAAACAATTCTAGGAAGTTCAGGATTTTTTTTTAAATTTTTTTTAATAGAATGGTGCTGTCTGTGGCTTGCAAGGTACATGTATAACAATAACCATGGAAGTAAAGCAGAATACTATGAAAATAATTGTGTCAGCAAGGATGTGAAGTAAACCTTAGAGGTGAAAGAAATCTGTGAATTAATTTCATTTGACAATTATAATTGTGCATAAATCATACTAAGAATGAGGCAATGTAATTAGTGAAATTAAATGGTAAAACTACCAATCCGATATACACCCTTATAGTTTTTATTTCCTTTCCTTTACAGCAATAAACACTATTGAAGGCCAAAGTATTAACTCAGACTGTGTGACAGAATTCTAATTTTCTAAATAATAATTTTATGTATTGTTTTCCCTTATCAAAGGATCTTCCAAACCTTTCATCTTGAACAGTAGCTTTTGCTATAGAAAAGTACCAGCAGTCCTTATTCAGACTGCTAGACGGGCAATCTTTGGACTGAGTGGTTTCTGAAGGTCAAAAAGCTGGATGAGGAGGGTGGGGCTACAACATAAAGTCTGTGAGAGATGTTACTGGACAGAAAGTGCTATGTATTTCTCAGGTGCCCATTACAGAGAAGGACCAATAACTCAGCTGTAGCTCAGTTTTAGGTTTAAGATTGTTAAAATTGTTAAAATTAATGTCATTTTGTATGTAATGCTGAACCTTAGTTCAGCATTCTGTAAAAAATCACCAGCTCAGTTATCCTTGGCTGTTCTGATATAAAACCCCAGGGAAGGCAGGAACCCCAGAAAGATTTGGACTGAGTATGTCCTTATGGAAATTCACTATTCTATATTTCCAATTTGGTTTTCTTTTTAAAGTACCATCACTCTTCATTTTTGTTCAATTCTTTTTCCCTCCATCATTCCCCCTTCCCTGTACCTTTTATAGCTATAAACCTGTGGTTTAAACAACCAGATCTCTTTTCATCCCTTAGTTATTTAACAATCTATTACATTATTTTCTTTTTCTATCCTTTTTTGCTTTCTTTTTCCTTTTCTTCCTTTTCCCCTGCTCTTTGTACCATCAGTAAATTCTTCAGTATGTCTGAGAAAATGTTTCCCCTTGGGATTGGAAAGGAATCAGGGATTAAGTGTTTATATCCAACCTGCCATCGTTTGTGAATCTATTGACACTTAGAATCACAGGAAAGGTCAGGAAAATAACCTTTTCCAGCTTTACCACTCCTTAATCTCATTAACTATCTTGAAAAAGTTGTGCTTTCTCTTCTGGTGGGGGTAGTTGCATTAAAATATCTGTCTGTGAATGGGTCTTAAATCAGCTGCTTGATGGATAAAGCATTTTCCCTGAGGACCCAAAGGCTTTGTACAATTTCTGAAACATACAGAGCAGTTTATCAGAATTCAGAGTAGTGAAGTGAGGGACACTAATGAGGGTCAGCTTACCAGCTGGTGATCCAAATCACTAGTGCCTGACATCTTTGCAAATTATTCTCTCAAGCACCATCTTTGGGTGGTGTCGTCTTTTTTGAAAAATGAGAAAATTTCACAATAAGAGGCATCTTTCCTGAAAAGTTGAAATGTTCTCTAAGTGTAAGGCTACTTGGGTGATGTTACTTATGTTGAAGTGTTATTTGCTTGTATTTAGAAATTACTTTTAATCTACCCTCAGAACATTTACTTTGTAACACCTTTTACACAGATTTTTTCCTTTTTTCTATTTGCGGACTTTCTGCAGAATTGCAATCTAAACAAAATAAGAGGATTTAATGTAGAACTCGAGTGTATTTTAGTGGGATATGGTATTAAGCTTATGTTCAGGTAATCAGAATTTGAGGTCACATTTAAGTTAAGGCTCAACCTACGAAACCCTCTTTAGTGACTACTTTGTGAAACTGTAGCACTAGTCAGATTTGAGGGATTTTGTTAGTTACTGTCATTGTATATCTGATTTTTTTTTTTTTTCCCCCAAGAGCTCATGGTAGCAGAATTTTCAGTGTAAAAGACTGACCTTGCAGGAAGTGTTTTTATCTTGGAGAAATCAGGCTAAAATATTTCATTTTGGGTATCTTACAGAATAAAATGTTCTCCATCACGCATGCATCATGAATAATGTTGTAAGCAATACAAATTAAAAGCTGGTGTGTCACACTGGTGGTAAATAGCATGCTGGTAGTTCAAATTACAATCTTCTATTTTTTTCTGGATGTCTCCCCAGCTTGTGATTTGGCTCTGATTTAGATAGGCTCTT
>VWZS01003937.1:945316-1004693 GCA_013397075.1 Rhabdornis inornatus | reverse complement strand
AAAATTAAAAAAAAAGAAAAAGTCAAGTTGTCCTCTACCCTTCCTTATCACCTTTACCTTTTGTATGCCAGCAATGAAAATTTACAATTTCTATACAAAAATATTTCTATACAACACTATTTTGTGGCTCCTTTGTCATACTCTGCTTCACAGATACACATGGCATGCTTCTTACTCAATATTGTGTTTAGTAATGCCTGTGAGAAAATATTTTCCTACAAAGCCAGAAAACAGTTTTCAAAGGCAAGCTTTTTTCCCATCTTTTATATTATTTCATACAAGGCTTTAAAGGAATTTTCACATATTCCCAAGGCTTCTGACATTAAACGTTGTCTGAGCTTTGAGAAACCCACCAAGTGGTCTCTGCAAAGAGGCAATATATGGCAATATTATGGAGAGCTTGTAACTGCAGCAACAGCAAACATACATGATCCTATTGACACATTTCTTTGTGCTCATGGCACAGTGGATGTAACCTTTGTTCTTTTTATGCCTTCAGCCATGCAAACAATCAAGGTTCTGGCNCAAAATAAGAGGATTTAATGTAGAACTCGAGTGTATTTTAGTGGGATATGGTATTAAGCTTATGTTCAGGTAATCAGAATTTGAGGTCACATTTAAGTTAAGGCTCAACCTACGAAACCCTCTTTAGTGACTACTTTGTGAAACTGTAGCACTAGTCAGATTTGAGGGATTTTGTTAGTTACTGTCATTGTATATCTGATTTTTTTTTTTTTTCCCCCAAGAGCTCATGGTAGCAGAATTTTCAGTGTAAAAGACTGACCTTGCAGGAAGTGTTTTTATCTTGGAGAAATCAGGCTAAAATATTTCATTTTGGGTATCTTACAGAATAAAATGTTCTCCATCACGCATGCATCATGAATAATGCTGTAAGCAATACAAATTAAAAGCTGGTGTGTCACACTGGTGGTAAATAGCATGCTGGTAGTTCAAATTACAATCTTCTATTTTTTTCTGGATGTCTCCCCAGCTTGTGATTTGGCTCTGATTTAGATAGGCTCTTTGACAACTGTATTATTCAGATTATATGAGTTTGCGTCAGAGGAGTTGCATTTTTGTTTGCGTTTTTAATCTCATCTTTCCCAGTGAGACAATTGTTTGTGGAGAGGACTGCCTTTGAAGGCTCTGTTTTAACTGTTTTATTTATAGCAGTGCTATAGCTGTGTATTCTAGTCTTCCATGTGACTGGACAATCTGCACCTCTTTTAGTTGCTGGATATTATTTAGTCCTAGATATCATGCTTTATTCAAAACCTTATTGCCCTGAACCTACCTTGCAGAGCTGTTTTATGAGCATTTTACATGCTTTTTCTGTGAAACAGTAAATTACTACAGCTTTTATGTGAGGTGCAACATAGTTTTCAATGCAGGTTTAGTAGCATAATCCAATTTGATATCATATGGGAAGAAACACCCTGGTAACTCTATCTTTCAACTAGCTTACAACTCTGCCCTAGTACTTGGAGGGGCTGATCTCACCTAAAAGTAACCTTCCACTGAATTTAGTGAATTTACATGTGCTTTTTGTTAACTAGGTTCTGGGGAGGGATCTACTGATATTTAAATTCTGGCGTGTATTTGTAGCTGGGGCTGGTCATATCTGTGTTTGCCCTGAAGTTTCTGATAAGGTCAAGGCCTAAAATAGAAGGAGTGGAAAGAGAGAGATGCTTGTGCGGCTACAAGTGAAAATATTCTTCTGAATGAACTTCACACCAGCATTTGTGAAAGTGTATTTTTATATGAGTTGAATGAGTAATAAGGTATAACAAGGACCAGTAGTTTCTCTCTTCATCACTGCAATGCATTTTAAACAGTTTTAAGAGTAACAACTGTGTTGTACATTGAGACTTCTGGAACTCTTGTACAGAAGCTGTCACTCAATTTCCTTCTGCTACTTGATGTGTGGGGCTGTGCATAACAAGATTTTGGATTCACAGCTTAATCATGTGAAGGACTTAAAATATATAGCTTTAATATTCAAAAAAAGTGGTAATGAGTTTGAGATGTGTTTATATCCTTAGCTTGACTCCTTGAAACTTCAATTACTTTTAAAGAAATCAATTAGATGGGCTATTTTAATCTACCAATTTCGATTTCTTAGGGGAAAAATAGGAAGCATATATATGAAAGAAGGGAGGATAAAGAAGTATTGGGTTGGGAAAAGCTGATGGAAGGCAGCAAGAGCTCATTTTGATTTGTTCTGATTTTATGAAAAGTAGATTTTAAAAATGTTTGGGGTTTATTTTACCCTATTAAAAGTCAGTTATAACTGACCTCTATATTTCAAGCAGTCTGGTATTGCTAGGAAAATTTTCTCTTGACGTTAGTTTTATACATCCCAGTGATGTTAAAATCTTTNCATGATCCTATTGACACATTTCTTTGTGCTCATGGCACAGTGGATGTAACCTTTGTTCTTTTTATGCCTTCAGCCATGCAAACAATCAAGGTTCTGGCTGTTGCAGGAAGGATTTGTGTAACTCACGATTTGATGATAGACCCTTTCCCCAAAGTCATCATGTCAGGGAAGAATCACTGATTGTAAACTCACTGCAGCTTTGCTTGTGTGGTGCTCACTCAGTGTTTAGGACTCTTGCTTAGGACTTTCTCTGCAAGTCATAGCAGGAGTCACGGAGGTCTTAATCAGCTGTCTTCCTAGTTTCTGTGCAATGTGCAAATGAGGAGACACGGCTCTGACTCCACCTGAGTCAGAACTTGCAGTTCCAAGTTGCAGGCCACTGTTATCAAAGAGCAAGCAGTCTCCTCCTGTTGTGTCATCAAAGGAAAAAACCCTGTTTTGGAGGCTGTCTGAATATGTTTGGTATAATAAGCCCATGATCATAGCTGAGATTACATCCATTTGATGACAGGGGTGTACACAGGACCTAGTTCTATCTAGACATTCCATTACCAACTAGAGCCAGCTCCTGAGGCTGCACCTCCTAGTTTTGAGCAAGGCAGGGGAGGGAGGGAGGAAAATTCCCCCTCCTTCCCCATAAAGTTCTCCCCTATAGCCACTAAAGTTCCACTAGAGCTGCCAGATGACGATGAACAGTCTCCTGCCAAGGAGCAGTATGGAGGGCGGTCTTGCAACAGGCATGCACAAATCACCCGCTAAGGTCGGTGATGACAGTGCTTGCCTTCTTAGTGGGTGCATCAGCTTTCACTCACTCCTCTCATAAACACAGAAGAATCAGATTAGAGCTTGATTTTTAATCACTGAGAATTTTTTCCCCTGCCTTTTTTCTCATCTCCCAGTCTTCCCCAACAGTGACACATGACTCAGTCTGGATCTGTCTCTCATTAGCAGAAATGTTGCTGATTCCAGAGGAGAGATTCAGATCAGCAAAATATCCCATTCCAGGAAAATCATGTCTTCAGCTCCAGGATGTGATGCATAAGTGTCTTTATTGCTCAGCTACAGGAAAAGTAGATTTTACTTTGACGTTTCTATTCAGTGCCATGGCCAGCTGGAAAATGTTAGGGTCACATGTAGGCTCTTCTGGCTTCCTTTTTGGAAGATTAAATGTGGTTCTCATAGGGTAAAGAACAGGCAATAAAATTGCTGCCTTCTCCTCACAGCAGCCTGCTCCAGCTGTGCTGTGAAAGGGTGATGGGTTACCGCTTCTACTGCTGTATCCCAGCCTTGCTAGGATATCCTAGCATGGGTTGTAACCATCTAAACACCTTCAAATTCCCTGAGAGTCGCAAAAGTCAAAGAGTATGTGCAATTCAGGGATTATGTTCTTGCTCTTCAAAAGGTAAGGGTGATGCCACGGCTGCAGAATCTGGTGTGGAAACAGATACATTGAGATCTTTTAATGTTTGCAGTAACAGCAAGTGTTTTCTTTCATCATACTTCCAGAAAATATCACGCAGAAAGAAGAAAATGGGTTTCCTAATTGCTTTTTAAATTTTCTGAGTGAGAAATAATGAAGGTTTTGAAGATTAGCTTTTATTTTGGTGATGACTTTCAATTGCATGAGACTAGACAGCATAACTAACCCAGTCCTTGGGTTAATGTTGAATTACTAGGTTTTTACCAGGCTCTTTGGTACTCTTTGACTCTGATAGGTAGTCAGGGACTATGTTTAGAGCACCAGCCTTTCTTTCTTTTTTTGCTTGGTGAGTGAGAGAAGGACCAGAGAAAGCTTTTTCCCTAATTTAGTCTGCTTTCCAAGCATCTCCGTGCATATGGAGGTAGTGCTGGGTGGAGTGATGGAGAAGAATGGGAGAGAAAGAGATAAATTTAGGGGCAGACCTGAACTCTGAAATTATTCCAAAGTTTGATCTGGCCCGTAGGAAGAAGCAGGTGGGAGATTGACTCTGAAGGAGGATTGATATTGGCACAGAAACCTAGAGGTCTCTGCAAAAGTCCTCTATTTCTTGGGAATGGCTCAGAACAGGCGTTGAACAAAGAGGAATTAACAGTGACCTTAATTTCCTTGCAGGAAGAGGGTAGGGTGTGGTCAAAGTCTACATTAAGTAGAACAGAAAATGTAGATAAAAATTTATTAAAGAAGACAGGCAGACACAGTAACCACACTGTTTATACTTGGGTATCATGTTTTTGCACAGCCTGAGAGCTGATAAATTTTATCTCCACAAAAACGGCATTCCTTCTTTCTTCCCTCTTTCCTAATTGCTGGGATCTGGGGACATGCTTTAGGGAACACCTTACCATGCCTTCTCTGATTTTACCTTCTTTTCTAGCCATGTGGACCAAATTAATGTCTACCCTTTGTTGGTAAGACCATTAATGCAGTAGAATACAAATATCGGAAACTTGCACAGTTTAGACCTTTTTCTTCATAAGGACAGACCAACAAAAGCTAAAATTCAGGAAAACATGACTGAACTAAAGCTTTATGAGTAATCTTAGTGTTACTCAAACAACTTTTTCAAAACAAAGAAGACTCAAGTGCATCCTTTGTTGTTGTCTTTCCTAGAGTACTTCAGCATTGAAGAACTTAAAATAGTTTTTTATCTCAAAAAATAAACATCATGTTTACTGTAAACAAGGGAGATAAAAGTTTTTGTCAGAAATGTTTAATCCTATTGTCATGAGAAGTGGGTAACTTGAATGATCTCTTTCTGGAACTTGATGGTGGACATTGCATAGCATGTTATGCAGCATAAATGATGCATAATTTCTCTATCTTGGAAAAAGACTTGAATGTAGTTCTGCCTAAATTCATCTCCCTGGATTTTGAAACCAAAGGGACAGAAGAAATGTCAAAACAGCTTGCAGGAAGACACTCTAGGATGCAATGAGCCATTTTCTGTCATTTACCAGTAGTCCTTACTGATCAGGAAGGTCCCAGTTGACTGGAAGTTAGCAAGTGCATGTCCACCTACAAGGAGGGCCAGAAGGAGGATCTGGGAACTCTAGGCCAGTCAGTCTGACCTTCCTGTGCCACAAGGAAGGTCATGGAGCAGATCTCCCAAGTGCCATCACGGAGCATGTGCAGAACAACCAGGGGATCAGGCCCAGTCCCATCTCCAAGAGGGTTGTCCAGCATTATTACAGGCTACCCAGGGAAGTGTTGGAGTCACCATCTCTGGAGGGATTTAAAAGTGTGTAGGTGTGGCATTTAGAGACGTGGGTTAGTAGTGGACTTGGCAGTGCTGGGTTTACAGTTGGACTCAAAAATTTAAGAGGTCTTTTCCAACTTAAACAATTCTATGATTCTATGAAAGGTGCGGGATTTGTGTGTTAGCTCAAAGCGAGGAGTTTCTTTCTCAAAGAAATCAATCTGTGTCTATCACAGAGGATGAATTGTGAGGGCTGTCTGGTCCTAAAAGACAGTCAACTTTAACCAGAGTTACTGTACTGCATCTGATGAGTGGATTTGACAGTTCCTTGGAGCACATTTTCAATATTCTAGTCGTAGACCTTACAGACTTCAAGGGAAGAGCAATCTCAGCTTCAAGGAAAGAGAATGAACTTTTCAATGGGCACTGGGCATGAGAATATATATATATTTCCTAGAAGACATTTGCATCATATTTTTTGCAGAGTTGGAGTTGAAACATTCACAGAGAGAAAGCATATGCAAAAGAGCTGAGCTCAGGTCTTTGTTCAGAGTTATGCTGGATTCATTAGGGTGCTTTGTGCTATATATAAATCAAGAATGGATTAGGATAGTCTAAAACAGAAGACATGACTGGCAGTTGTGTTTCTCATCCTTGAACTACTCCATCATTTATTGTGACAAGATGATATTCAATAGCTTACAGATTGTTTGCTCACTTGACTGCTTAAATATAATGTTGAGGCTGTTGTCGCCAGGGCCAAATTTAGGCATGGTGGTTTGAGCCCCTTCTGGGCTAGACAAAACCCTTTTCCTGAGTGACTTTCTTACTCATCCTCCTGGGGACTGCTAAGTTGGCTTTGTCAGGCAAAGATCTCTGTGCCTCAGCATTCTTATGCAGCTCTCAAGCATCACTCACCTTGTGTATTGTGCACCAAGGTCCCTTCTACATGGGCAGCTGGTGTTGACAGCCTTCAGCAGCAATGGCAGATGAGTTCCTCCTTTGCCTGTTGCCATGCATGTAACTTTGCTGTGCATAAAAATCCTTGAAGTGTGACATCTCATAACATCTGGGCAGTGCCACACAGCTCGGTCCCTGGTGCTGCTGCTGCTGGGGCCCTTCTGGGGCCCTCGGGAGTGTGGTGACAACCTGCCAGCTGGAAGACCAGATAGGAATACTAAGCAAGTACTACAAACTGCTACTACCTTCATTTGAGTAGACAGTGTTATTGCTGGGAGCAGGAGGTACTGCCCTTTACTTTGCTGGCTTTCCTGTTGTGCCAGAGCCACAACTGGATCTTCAGACTGTCAGTGACTTGCTTGTTTGCCTCTGAACCTGACAGCAGGTACTACATAGGTTGTGCTGGAGCAGGCAGCTACATCCACAGGTGTAGGATTTCCGAGCACCTGTTATGTAGCAGTTCTCATTCCTTTTTCCCCCTTTACCTGTCACCTTTTGCAGAGCTGCCAGATGAAGTTTCCACAGCAGAATGTCCCTGTGTACAGGCATGTTTGGGCAATACAGAGGCTGCACCAGTGCCTTTGAGGTTTTTGCTCTCAGAGCTCTTGATGAGACCAGTAAACCTCTCTCTGCTCAGTGAGGGGCTGCATCACAGGACTGGGCTCTGTCCCAACAGACCCTGATGGGACCTCCAGCCACCAGGGAGCCACTGCACCCTGTGACACCCCGCATGTTGGACCATACAGAATGCTGAAGCTTCCAAGTGTTTGTTGGTGCAGACTCGGCTCAGGTGCCATGACATGGTTGTAATGTACTGTGCTGGGTTTGGCTGCGGAAGAGATAATTTTCTTCAGAATGCTGATGTGATGGTATGGTTTGGATTTGTGCTGGAATCAGTGCTGATAACACAGGGATGTTTTTGTTATTGCTGAGCAGGGCTTACACAAAGACAAGGCCTTTTCTTCTTCTCATCCCACGCAACCAGAGAGTGTGCTGAAGGTGCACAAGTAGTTGTGAGACGACACCTCTGGCACAGCTGACCTCTACTGACCATAGGGATAACCTATACTGTATGGCATTATGCACTGCAGATAAAGCTGGGAAAGAAGCAGGGAAAGTGTTCTTGTTGGAATCATAGCATCTGTCTTCCCAAGTCACTGGTACATGTGATGGAACCCTGCTCTCATGGGGGTAGAAAAATATCTGCCTACCCATTGAAAGTGGTGAATTAATTCCTTGTTTTGCCTTGCTTGCATGCATGCAGCTTTTGCTTTACCTACTAAACTGTCTTCATCGCAGTCCACAAACTTTCCCGCTCACTCTTCTGATTCTCTCCCCCACCAGTGGGTTGGAGCAGTGAGTGAGTGGCTGCGTGGTGCTTAATTGACAGCTGGGGTTAAAACATGATATGCACAAAGCTTAAAAATATACCTGCTGAGTGGCTATGTAGATGTATAAATCCTCATGTTACGTGCATCCTTGTGGGTGTATGTGGTTTTCTCCTTAATGAGCTTGGCAAGGATTTCTGGAGTGGAAGGAAGGCAGAGGAGACGAAGAATTTGCCCTCCTTTGTACCATGTGGCACACTTTCCTCTTAAGCTAATTTACCTAGCAAATTATTTGTACTTGTGGGGACCTGTGACACTTGGCAACAGAAAAAGAGTTATGTCTGCTTGTGGCACATTGCAGTAGACATTTAAAAGCCACAATATAATGAGCCTTCTATTTGTCAGGAGGTGGTGGGTAGTGTAGTGTGGGCTATGGTAACATGTAGGGAAGATGTTTCTGTGGCAGTTCTGGAAAAAATGTTGTACTTTGCTTTCCTCTGTGGGTAACTGGACTTGGTGACTCAGGTGATATTTTCAAGCACTAACCTGTTTGCAGCACTAACCTGCCTTTGACAGAAGATGGTAAGTCAGATCCTGCAGACTTCAAAATTCATTTGATTTCCAATAACTCCTTCCAGCCAGTCTGGGCTTTTCATGTTGCCCTTGATAAATGTGGAAATGTTTTAGGTTAGATACCATATAGCTAGGGAATTTTGCAGGTTTCTGCTTTCAAATAAAACAGCACTAATAAATGAGAGTACTTCTAATGTACAGTGTGGCTTTTCAAAGGTCCCTCAAAGATTAAGGAATATGTCAGGGGGTGAGTGCAGTGCCATTTTTCTTCCTTTCTGTGAGTTACAGCAAGTGGTGGGTTTATCAGCTGTTTCACATGTTTTGATAGAGACAACACGAGCAAGCGTTTCTAAATCTGTGCTCTCTGTAGCTCTCCTGCTCTTCCTTCACTTGCAAACAATCTTGTCTTACTGGTTGTGGTTTTACTCTGTGCTATTATGCCCTGTTTGTTTTTCTTCTTTTTTTTTTTTTTTTTTTTTTTTTTTGGGGGGGGGTGGTGGTGGTTTTTTGTGTTTTTTTTTGTTTGGTTGGTTTTTGNTTTTTTTGGGTTTTTTTTTTTGCAGCTAAAAGAAATTGTAGCTTTCTGTTTTATTATATAAAACAGGAATATTTCCAGGGTATGTACAGCTATGGTCTTGAACTTGTGACATTTAAAGGGCAACAGAATGCTAATGTGACTAATAAAACAGGAAAAATGGCCTTATATAAGTCAATGTGAAAATGGTTCAACCTACCTTTTAAATGGACTAATTTAAACAACATTCATTCATAGGGGCATAGAGGGAGGCTGAAAAACCTGGGCCATACACATAGAATTAAAAAAAACAAAGCAAGCCCTTGGCATTCTCTTTTGACACCTTTAAAAAAGATCCAGCCAATTTTCCTATGATGAGGACTCCATACTGTTTATTTTTTGCAGATGTAATTGACTACATGTTTTTGTTTTGTTTTCATTCTGCTGTGAAAAACATTATAACCTAAAATCAATTTTATTGGAATTTTTTTACATTGATTTTTGGATTTTTCTTTGAAAAGAAAATGTACGCTAAAGCTCCACATTCTATAGTTCGGTATTTCTAGCTAATCCTATGAGGCCTATGACAACTATCTATTACACTTGCAGGTCAAATCCTTTCTGAACAATATTAAGGCTATACTGATTTTAAACAGCTTTCATGCAGCTGCTAAATTGCTAAATCATGAAATTATGTGTATGGATTGAAAATGAAGGAAAGCACCCATAAGTTTTATCTTTTTATCTTATCCTTTCCACCCTGATCAAGGTTTCTCAGTTCAAATGGGAAAACACCAAGATTTTTGGATTATTACAATAGTCAAAAGGCCTCAAATAACAAGAATAATTTGTGATTATGACCCACAATAATTCTAAGGTATGTTATTATTCTGAATACAACTGGCATATTTGATTAAAGGTATACATATGAAGGAAATTTGGGGGTCTAAAGTTGGGAGTGTTCCATGTATGTGTGCTAAAGCTTCCTACTTGCAATATGAGAGTTATAGGTATTTTTCTATTTCTTTAACAACAATAGCAGTCGACAAACCCCAATTACTCAGAAAGTAAGCAGATACAGATCTTATATGACAGCTTAAAAGTATTCTTGACTAATTAACATTAAAAGCTTATTAAAATATTGTTTCCTTTAATGCAAGTTATTCTTTCATCTTTTCCAGTAATGCATCACCTATTAAATTTTTGATGTGGAAAATTAGTGCTCCAGGTCTGCAGGGAATGACAAGCATAGTGTTGAGAGAGTGACAAGAATAATGTTTGAGCTATAATTTCAGGATTAATAATGCAGATTCACCCTTCCTAGTGGAACAGAAATGTGGACACCTCATGAAGACTCCATGCTGTAAGTTAGGTTTTGTCTTAACTCCGAAAAATGAGTGATATTGATGCTTTCTTACACTTTCATTTTACAATATATAGAAAGCTTTGTTATGCCTCTTTTTTGTCCCAGTACCTCAAGGTGCTTTCTCTTCTCCTGTCTGTGTTTGTCCTAGGCTGCAATACACTGTGACATGTGGGTACAAGGCTGTAATGTGATTCTATACCGTCCTATGCCATGAGGAAAAGGGATTATGGCTTCCTGGAGCAAAGGCATTCCTTTTCTGGTCAGGAGAAAGCATGGTGTGATGGGGAAGAGCTGTTTGGTATTTGTCATGGGTTTTATGTGTAAATCCTTGACTTACATGTTCTATTAGTAATATTGTAGCTGTTACTGTTCATTTTCTTATCTCATTGCTGTTTCCAGTAAATTAACTGTTCTTATCTCAACCTGTAGCACCTTTTTGTGCCTCCAGTTCTCAGCTGGGAGGGAAAGGGGAAGAGGAGTGGGGAAATCCAAGAGAAAGGTATCTGGTTTGGGGCTGTCTTGGGGAATGGGGAGGAAGGGAGAGGTACTAAACTGGGGAGTGTCACTCCTAAATCATGACATGACAAGATGCAAATTGGCCTTTATCAGTTTTGATGGGTTTTGTGAGTGGCAAATCCATGAGGACAGGATGAGTTAGCCTGATATGTCTGCAGTGGCTTTTGAGTCACCTTTGAAAGCTGACTCACATACTGTGGCGTGTAGCTCAAGGTCTTTGAGCCCTACATGGACCTATTTGGGAAGTGTGTGTGTGTAAATAAATCCACATTATTAGGGGTGGTCTTCCTTCTTAAGACTAGTATTTCTAAAATGAATTTGATCCCATTGGTGATGGGGGACACCTGTTCATAAACAGTCATGTACAGTGTAGACATTCTCTTGAAGAATTTCCTTCAACCTGGAAACTAACTATTTTTATAAAGCTAATAACTTAATACCTCTTTTCTGCCTACAGTAATTTTGCCCAATATCAGTTACATAGGAATCCTTTCTTTCACTGGACAAATACCTCTTCTTGATTTCTCCCTTCTCCTTTTGATAGCTGCATGCAGGTTTTTTCCCCTCCTTACTGCAGTTCTTTTTTTTTCATATTTCCCCTTTTCTCCATCCTTTTTCTCTGGGAATAGAAAGGACATGATTACCTTCTGCTCACTTTCAAGATTCAGAGCATTCTAGAAGACTTTATGGCAATCTGTTTTCCAGCTGAAAACAGCTGGTATAAACTTACTGTAGAAGTAATGGTAATTTAAAGACTACTCAGTGCTGAAGATTTTAAAATGCACTAGAATTTTGCAGGAAATCTTTATTGAACAAAATAAAACTAACAAAACTTGAATATTGTTCAATAATGCTTATCTAGAAACACTGAATGTTGTTCCCAAGATGGTGCAACTGTAATATTGTAAAAGAAAGGAAATTTTCTCACTGTTGTATCATAGGAAGCAAAAACTTATTCTGAATTCATGTGGAGCCTTGCAACTTAAATCCTACTTTTTAATGTCAAAAACAGTTATCTTAATCTCCCCTGACAAATCTTTTCCATGAAATGTGTTTTCTATCTGTATGCTTTCCACGTTAGTATGCCACACACTTCTCACACCCACAGCTTTATGACGACAGTACATCCTGCTGCAATCCCTTGAAAGAGATTTTGATTTGGCTGCAATATTTCTGGTCATGTTAGATGCAATAAAATCAGGTCTTGACCATTCTATGTTTTTTGCTTTGCTGAAAATTTGCACAAGAACTTTTATTCTTCCATTCCTATGGTGAAAGCTACAAACACCATATCTTTAAAGATAATTACAAAGAGTGCTCAATAATAAGGAGTTAGCAGGATAGTTACCTGATTGTCATTGGCTGTGACCATCTATATTTTTTTGTGTCATGGAAGGGCCACTGTCCTGTACCTGTTGCTCACATATCTGATGAAAGCAAATTGCCAGGTCCAGAAATTTTGTGGGAAGGCAGATTGTGCCTTTTAGCCTTTGTTTATGTGGCTGTAGATACAACAGGGACAGGATGAACTCAGTCATAAGTAATGTGTGAGTTAGTGCTTTTTCTGTGGATTTTAGCCACCCAATCTTCATATTGCCTTGAGCCTTACAATGTCATAAGAAAGTACAGCTGGTTATTAATTACTCAGTAGCCATTCTTTTATTCCATGCATCCAATATGAATCTGTTCAAAATCATAATATGTATGGATAATTATTCCTTGTGGCAACATCTTTGCTTGAAATCTATTAAATCTTTTAAAATATTTCAGAAATTTAGGAACTGCAAATGATATTAATCTTCCAAAAGAGTAGGCTAATTTTATTAAATTTTTATGTGTCACAAAATCTTTAAGCTAGATGGTTTTAACATAGGTGTAATAGTTAAACTTTAAAAGTGGGCACTAAAGCTAGAGGACTTAAACAAACTACTGATATACTTAAACCGTAGTTTTTGTCTGACTGTGGTAAGAACCTGTAAGTCCAAAAACCACTATAAGGAATTGTATGCCAACAAGGCAGCGGTTTAGAAAAAAAGACAATGGTTGGCAAAGACTGTTGCGTTGAAGGAGCAACAAGTGCATTCCTACAAAAGCAGTTCCTGGCTCCCAGCCCAGTAAAGTTCAACAGGATCCAGGCTGAGCCTTGGACTGATAACTGTGCTACACATCTCCTTACTTCCCTTACTGGTCAAGGTGCATGTTTGATTTACTGCAGTCACTCACGGAGGAAGACAGCAATAAAGGGTGAGAGTTTAGGAACCTTCTCAGTTAGATACTGTTCCTTCTAGGAAATCAGATTGTGGACTTTTGCTGCTTTTCTGACTCTAGAAATAGGTGGACCCTTTTAGTCAGTTTTGCAAAGCTTTGTTAGAACAGGGATGGGAGTCTCTAGCTTCCTACCTGCAGTGTAAGTTTTGTAGCAGACTGGAGGTGTAATTTGGTATTGAGGCTAGGAAGTGATGGCCTGGGTAGAAAATATACAACTTGTAGGAAGAAAGACTTTACTGGGTCTAGCATTCATGAAATAACGTGCTCATTTCTATTAAATGTGACAGTTTATGAATATTCATATCTGCTTAAATTTTCTTGGAGAAGAAAAACTATTTTAAGAGATATGTATTACTTTTGCATTTCAATACTGCCTTGTTAAAATGACTGATATTTATTTTACCCAACATTGCCTGCGAGTTGTGCTCTGAACCTTAATTAAAAGACAGATAATTGGCTCATATTCAGCCATACTCCAAAGATAACCTATGCTACAGATTATGGTTCATCTTTCTATTTTAATTTTTTTTCTATTGTTCTGCTAGAAAACATGCATCTCATAGATACTTCACTTTTTAGCAGTGAAGTTCATGAAATAGTAACTCTCCTCCACTGGCTCACTTGTCACTCTATGTTGCTCTTAATCCATCAAAGTGCTTGTGTCTCTCTGTAACTTTGTAGCTGGTAGTAAACCTTGACAGGATAAGGATATATTTTTGTTATACATCATCTAATATAGAGGGGAAGTAAAGGAAGCTTTCCTATTTTGAAGTCCTCCTTATTGCTCTGAATGATTGGAATTAATTGCTGTCAGGCTTAAGGGGTGATAAAGCAGTTCTCCTGCCTCTTTTTTCTTCCTGACCATGTGAACTTCTCAGATGAACTTTCACAATGCATAAGGGCTGCTTTCTTAAAAATTTGCTTGTTTTTGTTTTTCCTAATAGTTCAGTTCTTTCTGAGAGCATTTATGCCTTTTTATTTGCTTAAGCTATACTTATAGCTAATTTTTTTAGTTATGTTTATTGTGCTTTAGAGTAACTTAGGAGTTACTTTCCTTATTCACTATTGGGGCAAAATTCAAGTTGGACCCTAGAAAAGGCATCCAAGGGTGATGAAAACTTGCTGTCCTCAGATAATGTCAGTATTCAGATCATTTCTTCCAGCCTGATGAGAGAGAATAGTACACTTAGGACAAGGAATAAAGCCCCAAAATACAATTTGATTTTTTTTACAATATTGTTTTGTGGTCAGGCATTGGACACTGTTTCCAAAAGTAAAGTGAACTAACTTTCTGCAGGTACAGTTATCAGAAACTGCGGTTTTTACAAAAACAAATACAACACATGAAGATTAACTTTTTTCCTACCCTTCCCCAGAATAATATAGCAGATAAATGAGAAAGAATGTTATGTGGGTTGCAATTACTCTTTAGCTTATAGTAGGGGCAAGGCTCACTTTAACAGAGCTCAATAAAAGTGGAACTGGAGAATGTCTTGGTGACACTCTTGTAAAGTTCAAGATTCCAGTCCACTGGGAAAAAAGATTACTTAAGTGCAAATACTTTGAGCAAGCATCATCTGTGCCACACTATAGATATCTGCACAAGTACAAATACAAATTTTTATATAAAGTCATATGAAGTAACTGTGATAAAAGACCTACCAAACCTTGCAAGCTTGGGAAAAAAAAGAAAGAAAAGAAAGATTTTCTTACTTAAGAAGCTTATGATACAAAGAATAAGAATTTTTTATAAAACTGTTATGCAAGCACACTTAAAATAGGAAACCCTCTGAATAAACAAGAAAGCATAAGGCTATGTAAAGCTTTGAGTAGTACCAGATGTAAAAGTATAACAATACAGCAACATTCTACAACCCCCAAAATGCTAAATGGTGGATAAACTGTTGATTATGAATGAGTAATCTAGGTTAGACAGGATAAGGCAAAAGACAACTCAGTCAAAGCCAAATTAAAGTTCTATTAACAAGAAAGCAATGGATGCTGTGAACTGCAATGAAATTCTAAGGAAAAATGAACTGAAAATTCACACTGTAGAAGCACCATACTGCAACTCTCACAGCCAGTGTTTCATTGGCTCCCTTTAATGACCTTAAGACTCCAAAATGTTTCATAAGGCAGTGGTGTTGCTTAGATTTTATTTAGAAAAGGGATTTATCTGAGGCATCAATCAAACTTGTTAAGAAATTTTGTGTCTTTGAATAGAAAGGACTTTGGGACATCATCTGTTTCTCCTCTCTGACCTGACACAGAGCTGACAATATTTATCTACCCTTGGTTGAAAGGCTGTAGTGATGTAGAATCCATGGCCTTGTTTTGCAGCCTAATTTATTACTTGATCATTACTGTAGTTAGAGGTTTTTTCATACTCCCTGAGCTAATATTTTTGGCTGCCAGTATTTCCATTTGACATGGTCAGAATGAGCACAGGGGATCTTTGATCTCTTTTCCTTAGTATGGGAAGAAAGACTTTTACCTACTGAGTGACTGGAATACTGTTTTGTCTTGGTTTGAAAGACAGGTATTTGCTAAAGAAAGGCAAGAACCCCTTTTTCTGAGACAGAGAATGCAACCCCCCTCCCTTCTAATTATTATAGTTGCAAATCAGAGGCTTTTGGGCAGAAGATATGGGGATAGGAATAACAGTTCTTTACTAATATATCTAACAAGGCAAACAGCAGAAACAACAACAGCTATAAAGATTGACAACAAAACAGAACAGTATAGCTCAGTTGGAGTCCCTCTGGCCACAGGCCCTCTCTCTCTGCGCTCAGTTCCCGGTGCTGTGTGGGCAGGGCGGGTCCCGTGCAGCTGAAGGCGGCTGGGTGATGGCGGCGGCGGCGGCCCAGGTGTGCGAGGGGGATGGAGGGGAGACTCCCTCCTCACGGTGTCAGTCGTGGTGCTCGGCAGAGTCTCCGGAGGCAGTAGGATGAAGCGGGAAGGCAGCAGTGCGATGTCCGACAGCAGGGAACGTGGCTCCCGGCGTTGGGATGGCAGGGAAGATGCTGGGTAGGAGCCCCGGCTGTCTTCAGTCCACCCCACGAGCCAGCGAGAGAGCGAGAGCAAGAGCCCAGGCCCCTGTCCCACCTTTCCTTTTCCGGTCTCCCCTTATCCCCCACCCCCTGCGAGGGAAAAACTATTGCTACTAAGGTGTAGCCACAAATACTTAGCGTAACAATGGAGAGAATTCCACAGAAAGAAAAGGGAACAATTCAACCCCCAACATGTTTCCATACCCTTTTTGCTTTTCTCTTTCACCCCTTCTCTTTCTCTCCCCAGAGAGAAAAAATGACTTTGTCTTTCCTAGCAATGTATATCACCAAATTTCCAAATCCAGAGTTATTTCCACTATAGTCTTTTGCATCTCTCTAATTTTTTGTTTCCTCAGGACTGGACTCTGGGGTGCATCCAACCAAAGCTTCACAAGTGCCAAGCACAGCAAATGAATGTATTGCTGCATTGTTAAGATAGTGCAAGAGCCTGTTAGTATTTGAACCATTGCTACTTCACTAATTATTTCCCATTTTGTATTTGTGCATGTAACTGTTTCCTTCCCAGATCTAAATATGTATCATCTTTTTATCACGTTTTTTCTTATTAGATTGTGTGGGAACTTTGAGGGGAAGGAGAACTACATTTAAATGAGAGAATTACTGTGAAAACCTGGCAGGTCCCCCTCAACACCAATGAAGAAGTTGTCATGAAGAAAAGAGTCAGACTCTCTTCACAGAGGTGGGAGGATGACAGACTATGGATATGAGTGGAAATAAAAACAGTTGATCCTGAACATAAGAGAAAACTTTTTCAAAGTGAGGACGGTGGAACAGATTGCCCTTGGCAGGTTGTAAGTGCCGTTTCTGCTGTCTCCATACTTCTTTTTGGCCAGTCAGGTCTTGAAAATCTTTTCGAGAAACCTGGTGCAGAAAGTTGGACTAAAGGTCTCTTGAGGTCCCTTTCAATTTAAACTTTCCTATAATTGTTTCTGTGATTCTCAAAGGTTCTGACTTGATATCTGAGATGTTAGCAATCCTTTTCTGCAGGGGACTGGACTAAATACTTTAAATGTAATTCTATTTCATGCTAAATCATTATTGAAAATACTGACTAGCACTGGATTCGCTGCAGATCCCTCCAAATCCTATCTTGAGACTGAAAATTCCAATTTAGGATGTGAGCATGTTTTAAACTCAGGTATTCATGCACTGACATTTGCTTTGAATTGCATTTTCTTGATGTGAGAATATCATGCGGGTATGTGAAAAAGTTTAGGCAGATAACATAAATGTCATATCTGTGTCTTTCTCCTTATCATCCAGGCCACTACACCTAAAAATATACCAAATTAAACTGGCATAATATAATTTATAATTGTTTTATTATTGCTTTTTATTAGCCTATTGTCTTCTTGGTCATAGTAACCAATAATTTAAGTATTTCTTGCTGGTATTTTCCTAAGCACTGGCAAAAACTCGATTAATACGTATTAGAATGCTGTTTTAGACAGACACTGCTGGTGCTGCTTTGGTTTTCTCTGTTTCTGAGAGACACTTTTCTCCTCTGAATTGTTAGGGATGAGTTTCACCAGTTCCTGAAATTCTTTAGGGTGAGCTTTGTCAGGTCCAGCTACATTGAAAATATCTATCTTGCCTTCGTATTTTTAAGATGTCCTTTCCTTATTCTGGTCCATGTTCCTTTCTCCTTTATTGTCCATTGTGTCATTCTAAAAAAAGGATGGAAATACCAGTATTTCAGTCTTATCTGTGTTGTATGTTATTTGTTGTTCTTCCAAAGTATAAGGTGCATGCATTTTTTCTATTTTTTTCTCTTATATTCAGTAAAAATATAGAACTGTTTCTGATGCAATCAGTGAACTTTTCCTTTAAACCTTTTATGTTCCTTGCTAGCTATAACTCATTTTGTGTATTTCTCTTTTGATTTTATTCTTCTGGGCTGTGTCACTCCCTCACTCATTCTTGGTCATATGTTCTTGTTTCCACTTTTTGTGTGATTCCCCTCTAACTTTCATGCTGTTTAAGAGTTATGAGTGAGACACATGACAGAGACTGAAAATAATTGTTAAAAAAATCTACAAAATAAAGATTTACAAGTACTCATGGGCATCATCATCCCTGAATGGTCTGGTAACTAGGATAAACCCCATCTGTCTTTCAAGGTTGCTGGAAATACCAAGATGATTTGAGTGTATATAGAGCACATGTGGAGGTGGTTGGGTCATAATGCCTAGGCCACCAAAACCTCCTTTTTTTTCCACCCCAAAGGATATGCATGACCAACCTGGAGTCAAAGTCTGTCTCTGGAAACTCAGAGGGGCCATATATGACTCCAACTTGACCAAGTCTTTAAGAGATCATAGAATTAATTGCAGTAACAGCTAAATTAAATTGCAGTTGCCATTTGATTTAATTGCAGTTAAATTAAATCCAGTCCAAATAGCAAAAGGAAACAATGAAAATACAAGCCATTCCCAAAAGACCTCAGAAAAAAATAGGAAATAACCTTTCACTGCAAATTATACAAACAGTCTCATTATTACAGGGTTTTCTGCAGAGTTCTGGGAATTGACTGACTTCTTGGAACAGTTATGGATAAAGAAATAAAATATTTGGGCAGAAATGGAGTGCCAAACAGTGCCATTTGAGATAATGAACCTCAGTGTATTCATAGCTGGTCTGTGCAATTTACGGTAAAATAGAAATGGAGCCATGCCTTACTGCCATAAAACAACAGCCACTCACCACTGTTAAACTGAGTTAGAACTGTTAAGGATTTGTAAAAGAAAGTTGTCAAAAATCAAACGGTTATATGTATATAGATATATATATGGTAAATAATTTTGGAAGTGAGAAGAAATGCTGCTGAATGCCTGTATGCTACTGAATGCCCGTTTCATCTGCAACTTAGCAGAGTGGAGGATGCCATGTTTTGCTGTTGTGCCAGGGCTGGAAAGGATGATGGAAAGACGTACAGGCAAAAAAGTATAAAAGACCTAAGCTTGCTTCTGCTTCTAATAGACTTCCTTTAACTACAGCTGGTCAGGTTCAAAATGGTTCTTTGGGACAAGTCAGATATTAATTGGGAGTTGGTAACTGTTTAATATAAAAGCAACTATTCATATTAACATCACAAAAAGTGAAATACATGTTTGCTTAAAGGACCATCAGGAATGTAGTTTTGAAGACAGTGAAACTGTCTTCAGTGACACTCCACTGTGAGTGGAGTATAAGCAGGAAGCAGAAAGAATAGGTCAACAAGTTATCATTAGACATCAATACAGTTTTGCAAAATACTATAGAACTAGAATAATATGGGAGATAACAAAAGGAGTGTCTTGCTATCACATGAAAAACAGTAGCTCCAACACAAAATCATATAAACTATTCAACAAACTGCAAGGCCAGTTGATTTTATCTTGTGTTAGTCAGACACCTGAGAAGTGATAGGGACGTAGACTACTGAAGAAGGAAAATTATTACAGTGCATTTAGTTTTGTTTCTCCAGAATAATTTATATTACTATACTATCTTATGGATCTATACATCTGAAAAGGCTTGAAAAGCATAATATTAAAGACTGTATAGTTGTATCTAACATGTGAGGGACCAATAACTTAAAATTACAGAGAAAAAATAAAGCATTCTTTCTGTACCCTGGAAGCCTGAGACTGTAAAAAAATGTTTACTCTTCACATGAATGGTATAAATTTTAAATCTATATAACAAAATGATAAATATGTAAGTAGGCCATATTCCTGTTTAATTACACTGTTTTGAATAATTTTGCCTAAGGTAATGTTCTGGTAGATAGCCCCTCAGTAGGGCCATTGTACCGTGAGCACATTTTTATATACAAGATGATGTCTAGAGAGTACTTAGTAAGAGGGGGCAGTCAGTGGAGGAAGGAATAAATCCTGAGCATTGCAGTGGGTTGCCTGCCACTCCTGTTGATGTGTGAATGCTGAACACTGCCTGTGCCATGCTTTGGATGCTTGGCTGCTTTGCCAGTTTTGAAGGATGAGCAGAAACTGAGGTGCATCCACATGCAATAGGAAGCTTTTCTCCCTCTCTCAGGCTTAACATCACTGCTGCCTTATTCCAGTGAGGCTCAGGCTTGAGATCCACACGCAGGTCTAGTTATTATTCCGCTCCCTGGACTCCACCATTGTGCTGGTGCACACAAGTTCAGTTTTCAGTCTGGCTGTGTGCAGCTGGATACTGGTATTGTATTTGCCAGCATTGTGTAAACCCTATCCATTTGCTGAAGTCATCCAAGATAATTATACTTTTAAATCTACTGGGCTGTTGCCAAACCATGCACTCACAAAAGGCAGATGCTGTGAATTTTCCATGGAGTTCTGCAGCAAATCCACCATGTGCAGAAGGGGAGCGAGGTGCATTATAAAACTTCCCCCTTGTCTTTTATAATGCAGGAAGGGTTTAATTAGACATAAATGAGTTTGATCAATGAATCATTAACTTCCATTAAAATTTAAGTAGATTGCCTGACCCGGCTACTTCATTCTGAATTTAATCTGGTATACACTTGATAATTAGAGTTAAAGGGACAAGGGCTAGAGGCAATCCTTCTCAATCCTTCACATAAAATGGAGTTGAGTCAGCTAATAAGTTAATTTTATAGTCAGTGTGTAAGGACAGAATTGGCCGTAAAATGTAATTTTCCTAGAAAAACGGATCAGGAAGCAGACTGTCACTTTGTTTTGCTTTCAGAATTACCTCAGGAATTACCTGCCTGGGGTCTTCAAAGCCTTCACAAATCCCATCCTCCTCACCACAGCAGCTTGGAGGATTAGATTTCATGAATATAGTCAGAAACCAGGTGGCAAGGCAGGAGATCTTCTGAAGTCTTTGCGAGAATGCTGGTGTAGCTCTCTCTGCAGTTGAAAAAAAGTGTTCTGCCTTGTCTAGATCCATGGGCTGGGGAAGGAGTGATAGAATAGAGCTTTCTGCCCGCTTCCAACCTTTGGAAAAGTAGAGCCTTTGATCTGCTGCTGGCTGTGCTAGCACCTTCATCCAGAACAGCAATTGGTGTTACTTGTGCCTGCTGTTTATACTATCATTTGGAGATGGCAGGCTTGGGTGACTCTGCATGGCCCTATGCTGTGCTGTAGGGATGGATTTTTGGAAGGTATCAAGTTCATGCATGAAATGTTTCAATTATCAAAGCTGACTCAAAGAACCAGAGGTTTGCTTCGTCTTACTTCTACAGAAGTGTGTTCTTTTTGTCCTTCCTCTGAGCTATGATACTCTGCTTTTTTGGGTTCAGATTATGTTATCCTGAGGGATACTGGGTGATTCAAAGTGGACTCCTTTGCCTGGTTTAGTATTTGCCTTATTCCATTTGAGATATGTGTACTTGAGCATATGAGCCTGTTTTGAGTCGGATGCTATGGAAACAAAAGTTAATCGTGCTGAAACTGGGGTATCAAAGGCTGTTGTGGTGGGCACTCCTGCTGGTAAGTGTGGCTGCTCACAAAATGCTTATTCAGTGAAATGAGAATATTGCCCAAAGATGTACACAAACCTATTTGAGCAAAGAATACTTAGAAACCCAGCCTGATGTGAACACCATGACCAGTGCTAAAGATTGATAAAGGAAAGAGCTGGCACACCGCCTCTCCCTCTGGCCTTTGTACTTATTGATAAATATATTACCATAGCGGACCACTGAGGTCAGAAAAGAGTTAATTATGGGATTTCTTTTGGACTGTATTTATGAGATTGCTCCTGAGAAATGTAGCATTGCTTGGACACAAGCTCTTTTGTATACGACTAGAAGCAGGTATTTTCTTGCCTGCAAAGGACTGCAGGCACAACTGAAAGCAGTAATGCAGAACTTCAAAGTTTTGGACTTAGACTCTGAAAATGGCGGACATGTTTCAAAAGGACTCTAAATACCTGGCCTATGCCTTTCCCATTCCTGCGGTCTGGGCCTTGATACAGTGTTTCTGAATGCCCAGTGGGTCCCTGAGAGCCTGCTCTGGGTGTGTAGTGATCTGTGAAAGGACGGGCAGTCCTGGGGCTGGGTTTTTGTGGTGTGCCTTGCTGCTGCTCTGAGATACAAGGGCGAAAGTAGCAGCTGATCACCTGCCTATTTAAGGAGGCTTGTCCATTCTCAGCAGTCGCACTCAGCAAGTCTGAATTAAGAGCTGCTGAGTTAAGGTCATGCAGGCAACCTTAGTATGCCATTTTGAGAATTTTGAGTGCTGGATTATTTGACCTTAGTGGCATTATTTTTAAAGCATGTTATGTGGATGTGATTTTGTATATTTAGGTCAGACAATTGCTAGCAATGTTCTCTTGCTCTAAAATTCACAGATCTATTATTTTTAATAGCACTGCCAGTGTGCAGGGAGGAATTCTCCTAGAGCTGATGAAGACTTCTAAAAAGTCTTGCCTTCCCAGTGTTTTAATGATGTTGTTGTTGATAAATGCTTGCTGGTATGCCATTATTTATCTTTCAAATTCTCCACAGCCAGGCTCCCATTATAAATGACAGTAGCTGCTAGGGTTTAGTAGCAGAGAGCAGAGAGTGCCCTGTTCCCACAGAGCTTGGCTCACCTTCAGCCCAAGTCGACACTAACCAACATTAATTGCTGCTGACTGTTTTATGTTGCCTGTATAGTGTGTAGTGTATGGTTCTAGGTTTCTGTAAAATAAAATTTCCAGTGCAGCCTCTTATCAAAAAATGTTTTGCCATCAAAAGGGCACCTAACTTTTGCTCCAGTAAATGGTGACTTCTGGTGATTTGATTTTTTTGGATTTCCTTGAGAGATCTTTCTGGAAGGATATTGATGCTCACTTTGAAGGATGTCATAGGAAACATCCACTGATGGTGACCATTTTGTGCTATACTGAGCTAGAAAAATGGAAGCTTAATTCCCATCAGTGAAGGATTGCTCTTACCAGTGCTCACAGGGTTATGCATGTGAGTTGCTGTTTGCCATTGGCAGTAAGGGATTTACAGCCTGGCTTTCTGGGAATTGAGAAAGTTATTCTCTCTAGGGTGCTTCATCATGAACCTTTTTACAAGCATTTAAAAGTCAATTCAAGTGATAAAATCTGTTATTTATTTTGAAGAAAACATGTTTTAAGGCATCAAAACTGCTTCATTATTTGAAAATACATTTAGAATATGTACTTGCTTTCCACAGAGCTCAAAAGACAAATTTCAAGTAACAAAAGCCTTCCTAGCAGGTGGTGGATAAACATTTTATGTTACCAGTAGAAGACGGGCTTGTCTCTTGCTGCTGTAAGCAGTCTGAACAGATAGTTGTTTACAAAAAAAATGCAGAAGCATTTGCTACCAGCCAAGCCTGACAATCAGCTACATCTGTCAGAATGTGACAAAGGAATTTCAACGGTCTGCCAATAAAAACAAACTTTTCTTAACTATATTTAACTTTCCTTGACTATTTTTCAGACTATCTCTAAATTACAAACTTTGTCTCATACAACTCTTCCTGTTGAGTTCATGGCTTTTTAAATTTTTTTTTTCTGAGCTGCAAAGAGAGGTTTTCCCAAGTGATTTTCTCAAAATAGTCTCTGCCAGAGCAATGCAAACCCACCCTCACCTGAAGCCACTACTACATGGATCTCCATGACAGTCGAATCCATCTGGTCTAGAGCTGTGCAACCCAGGGAGTGCTAAACTTTGCAAGAAAATGAAGTGTGTCCACTTCAGACAGAGCCCTCAGATTTTCGCGTGCTGGCTTTTATCTGAGTGTATATGAACTGTGACATTTTGATGTATTTTAAGCCACCAGACTTCAGCAGTCTTTCATAAGGATAGGAAAAAGTATTTTTTGACCCAAAGCAGAACCTGTCAAAATTGTTCAGATTTGTTGGAGTAATGTATTTCTACTTGTCAGTTCAGAAATTGCTGTATCATTTGGACTGAATTTTTCCACAAAGGTTTAGCCTCAGAATGGTATTAGTAGGGGAAATTGGTGTAAGTACTACCAAAGAGGAACCAACTGGAAAAAACCCCAACAAAACAACAAAAAACCAAAACCAAATAAAATCACCTCAAAACAACAAAAAATTTAAAAACCCCAAAAAACCTAAACAAACAAATACAAAACCAAACCAGAAAAAAAAAATCCAAAAACCCAAAACCACCAAGGAAAAAAAACAAACTCAAACCAACAAAAACCAAAGAAACTGCCCCAGAAAGAAAAGATAAAAACATATAATGGAAGAAGTAGGCGGAAGCTAGATACTGGCAAGTTTTGAAACACCATTGAAGACTTGTGAGGTGATAGTGGAGATGGATAACACATCTTTAGAGCACAGCCAGAAAGGCAAAGGAAATTATTGTTCTCCTCTATTTAGAACTTCAAGCTGCATCTGGAATGCCATGATCAGTGCTGGGCCCTCTTTTATTGGAAGCAGTCTGTTAGACTGCCACAGAGATGTTTAGGTAATGGAAAGTGGCAGGTTGAGGGAGCAAGCTGGGCTTGGCTGGATCAGGTTGTGCTGGCTGAGCAGATCTGTGCTGTGAAGAAACACCACACTTTGGCTTGTTGGCAAGTGCCTTTTCTTAACAAAGATCGAGCAAGGTGTGGTGGCCTTTTTGTGGTGATATCTACATAGTTTTTGCTAATAACTATGACTTGAGATAAAATTCTACGTGGTAAATACTTCAGTATAAGAAGTCAACTTTTGAGGTAGGTGTGCTTTTTTTTTCCTGTTAGAAAGTACATATCCTTTGCTGTCTGCTTTCCAGTAAAGCCTTTATTTCTGGCTTACTGTTAGTTGTAAACAACAAACCCTTTACATGTGTAGTGGGTGCTAGCTGAGAGGCCCAGAAAGGTGGCAGAGAAGTTCTTGTGTGTACATTGTGTGCACAAATAACTTGAGCTCAGGTGTCAGGAAAAAAACTATGGAAAAGGGACTGGGCCTTTCTGGGGACTTTCTCATCTTTTAGGTTGTTTTGTGCGGCACACAAGTGGATATGAGACTTCAACCTCCATCTAATGGAGTGGGTGGATGCTGCTGGTTAGACAAAATAAGTTCAAAGCCCTTTCATGCAGCAAGAAAATGAACCCTGGAGTTAACCCCACAACCTGTGGTAGGTCTGAAGTTTTTCACTTGAGAGGCACAGCTGTGCTGTCCCACAGCTGGTGTAGAGAACATGCCTGCATGTGAGTGCTTGTGGCAAGCAGTGAACATGGCCTGCAGCTTCCTGCCCTCCACTTCTCTGACAGCAATGACATGGCGACTGCCACAAAGAAAGTCACTCCTCACAGTTTCAGAACCAGTTCTTCTGCTGAAGGGTCTCCAATAAGAGAGCAGCACCAAAAAGTGAAGGGTGTTCTGCAGCCACAGAAACAAAAACAGGGAGATGGATGTCTCCAGTCAGATCAGATTGGGAAATCTGTCAGTGATGGAAGATGAACCCACATATCTTGGTTCTTTGTTCCATGCCTTAGGTCTCAGAGCATCCTTCCTAATGTGGACATGCCACTCTGCTAGCTAGAGAGCAGTATTTTTCAGTCTTCTCTTTCTACTGTTTAGCACCCTTTCTCTATTTCATTTGATTTTGCTTAGAACAATGTATTGCTTTTTTTCCTACCACTTGCAATAGCATCCTCTTCTGCCCTTTTGTTGTATCTGTTCCTCTTAGTCCCCTTAGTCTAACTGCTCCTCCACATCATGGCTCTGGGATGTGTACTGGCAGCTATGATGAAACAAGCAAGCTGTCAGAGTAGCTCTAGCTGAGCCTTCTTTTGGAAAAGCAATCCAAAGCAGATGCAGCTGTTGACATGAAAGGTAAGTAGAAAGCACACAGGACACCAGGGATAAGAGATCCCTGTTTTCTTTTCCTCCTTCCTCCTCCCAGTCTGTCTCTGTCTTATACACCTCGGTGGACAGGACCACTGGTAAACTCTCTCCTCTGGCATTGTTTGATGCTGTAGGTGTTCTGTAGCTGCTGTCTGCACCTGTGCAATGCACCTGCCCAAGGATGAGAGCACCACAGAGCATCCCCATAGCTTCTTGCTCCACATCTGAACTAATATTAACATATGCTATGCAGACTTTCCTAATGGGAGCTATCAGTCTCCCTTGCCCTTGAGAATGTTAGAGAATGTATTTTTTTTTCTTTTATCTTTATTTTTTTTTCTTTTAATGGAGGGACAGCCTATACTATGTCACAGTGCAGATACAAAGCTGCAGGATAAGAAAGGTGAGGTAGCCTGGAGGACTGCAAGTCAAGAGAAAAATGGTCACATGGAAACAAGAGGCTGCAGGGAAGCCCAGAGCATGGTTTGACTGATTCTGGAGGTGGCTGGGATGACAGGTTAGGACAGCTGTTTTTTCCTTCCTGTCTGATATTAGTGGTGCTGGAGGCAGGACACAGAGAGTATTGAATTGTGCACATGGTGCTGTCAGACTTCTCTCTTCTCCCCCACCAGACCTCTTCCCATCACACACCAGAAATGCAGCTGGCTAGCTCCTGTTCTCTCTACATGCCTACACCTTCAGTGGAAATGACAGAGTAGGTATATCTGCTTATTTGCTTGTTCTGAAGGTGTCTCAGGAGAATCGCAGGTTTGGTGTGGAAGAGTTTTGCTGTTCCATTCCAGTCACTATGCAATGTAAGGGAGGGATTTGACAGGGCAGAAAATGGTGCTGCTGCTCTTGGGGTTCTGCACAGTTTGAAGCCTGCTGGAGCCTTGCCTGTTTAGCAGGTTTGATGGCTGCCTTGTTCACTGGTACAGGAAAGGCCTGCAGGCCACACTGTTGCTGCAAATTATGTGATCAGCTGATTGTCTGTATCATGTAAACCAAAGCTCCCATTGAATTCCTTTGGAACTAGACAAGGCATTTGGCCTGCAGCACTTGAGTGAATAAATGCATTGCACTATGGGGAACTCAGCAGCAAAGCTTTAAGCTGTCTCTTTTAAAAGATATTTTCTTCAGTAAAAAAATTCAGCCCAGCACAATTGCATAGAACAAAAGGCAATGTTTTACAATACTGTAAAATTATTTCATTATTTCAAACTAATTCTATTTTTTATTTCTTCTGTCATCTTAAATATGACTGGCCTGCTGAATGACTTCTTGAACACATGTATATTTCACAGGCATATGTATCTGTAAATGCAGGCTGCATTCCTTGTGTATCCTATATTGTTCACTGATAGTATTTGCTTACATGGCTGATGACAAACATAAGGAAATCTTTCTGAGACCAGGAGTGTGTGGTGTGTTGCTCTGAGGAGTGTTTCTGTTTGGTGCAAAGCCTAGACAACTTAGTAATATGAAATTGTATAACTTATAGAAGACTAGTAATGAATATATGGTACAATGTGTGTTGCCAGGAAACCCTTTGAGCTTTACAATGAAAGAAAAACTAAGAGGAAGATTGGGGGTGCTCTAAATATTAAGTTTTATTTTGTGGGAGTCAGTCAAATCTAGAGAGAACTCAAAGCTTTAGATAGTATACTGACATTGTGTAGTACTTTTTTAGATGACCCTGTTATAGGAGTGGAACATCACCTCTGAAAAGATTCAGACTATTTTCTTCTGTAAATTCAATTATTGTCTGACTTTTGTTGCTCATGAGATCTAATGGAAGATTGTGGAAATCAGGATAAAATCTTCCAGGTATATGAAAATGCCAAGTGACTCTGATTAGTGGTGACTTTAATGTTCCTTTGTAAAGGCTGGAATTTTGTAGCCTTGAGGAGTGTTGACAAAACAGTGATACCTCTTTTACAACAGTATTGGATCAAGTAATTTCCACCTTTTATTCATGACAGTAAATGGTATTATACTGCTTTAGGAAGACTTTTGCTGCCACAGTTTCCCACCTGAAAAATTCATATATAGGACTGTCTGAAAGGGATTTTGTGGAACTAAGTGAGCCTTAATTAAAGATAGGATTGTCAGCAGTCTGCACAGAGAACTTTTTCCTTTTAATGTGTTGACACTGGTTTCCTGAGTAAATTAATCTATTGCAAACATATTTTACTTGTTACATGTCTTGAAACTGTTGAAAAGATTTGAAGCCAGCTGTATTTGTATGGGGTTGAAGTAGAAACCCAACAGATAGGTACGTGGATAGAGAAGAGACCCAACAGACCTAATAGAGAATTTGTGGTCTTGACCCTAATAAGGCATTTGAGGAGCAGAAGCCACACATAGGCAGCATTTAAAAATCTCCAGCTGTGCCAAAAGCACTGACTGGGGGTTTTACTTTTTACACGTAAGGAAATTCGGGGATAAAGCATACACCCATAGGAACCTTGGCTTTGTTAGTACCAGTGCTGCTGCCCAGTGTATGACTTCAGGAGTTGTGTTTTGGTCTCCCTTCTGTTACCTTTTGTGTCTGTAGTACCACTGAGAACTTCAGGAAATGGAACTGGGACCACAGTTGTCCTTGGTCTTATTCTTACTTCTCTCCCACTTAATGTTTCTTTATTCTATAGTTAGTGCTAGTACTGTTCACCCAAACCCCACATTTACAGCTTCATTCTGACTGCTTTTACCTGCAGGAAATGCCAAGGAAACAGTTTCTCTTTTTCTAGGACTATAGTTGATGGATTAAAAATTTTCATTGTGTAGCAAAGAGATGGCAACAGAAAGGGCAACTGCAAGCAGAGATGAGAAATTCCTAAACCCAGAAGCTTACACTAAAATACAGGCAAGTAGTACAAAAGTCTGTGAGTCAGCTGCCTAGAGAAAACAAAAGACTTGGCTTTTCTGAATGTTGTCTGAGAGCTGTGGGCAATTTCCATGGTTTCTTCTTCTTTAAAATGTTCCTTTAAAAATCAGCATCCAGATTACATGCAGGAAACTGACATTGCAGTGTCACACTTCATTTTGTCACACGGTGCAGAAGGAAAAATGGAACTGAAAAGCAAGATCCCTCTTCCAACCCTCTGTTTTCCCCCAGCAGTTATAGCAGTGCCATGGCATTGGTGTGGGAGGCCATGACCCCATTGCCCTGCCTGAGGAAAGAGAGAACAGCAAGTACATCCTGTTGGGATCTTCTGCTTCGGGTGCTGGCACCAGAACTGACAGTGGTGCACCTGCTTCTGCTTCTTGTCTGCTCAGGGGGATAAAATGCACAGAAAGCAAGAGGATGTGAGGAACTAAGGCAACTGCTGCTGGGCAGTCTTAAGTGATGCTCCTGGAAGTGTCTGAGCTCCATGCACAGCAGCAGTAGGCCTGGAATTACTACAGAATTTTTTGTCTTTTGAATCCATTACTGCTGTAAAGACACAGCTGCACCAACTGCAGAAAAGTTGTCATCCTTCTTTCAGGTATAGATTGGCCCCAGTACCTGTGTTGTTTACTGATAGTGCATTGCTTGCCATAAGTGTTCCACTCAGGGCTATGCTATCACAGCTACAGTTACAAATGAATGTGCACAAGTAGATCAGAAACTGCTTTTATGCCCTCATTCAGATTGGACTTGAACATACATCTGGCTTTACCCTGTATTGCTGTGGCTCCCAGTCACTTATGTTCAAACACGACAGATGTTTTGATGTGGATGGACAAATGCCTGCAGAATACCTGTTTCGTTCACCTGACCCTCACAGATCTGCAGTTTGGAGTGAGATTCCCCACAGGTGCTGCAAACCCTGCAGTCGGAAGAGGACATATGGTGATCCTCAAGATCTCTGTAAGGTTGTTGATGCACTTCTAGAGCATCTGTACTGATAAACCATGCACATTACTGCTGGATGAGGATCAAGGTAGGAATTTTATTTTATTAATTTGTTACACAAAACCTATGCTGATCCTAATGGCGTTTTCTAACCCTTTTCCTAGGGTGAGAGAATGCTGACAAATTATCCTGTACTGAAAAGGAGAAAATGTCTTTTTCCATGGCATGCTGCTACAACTTCTCTTTCTCTTTTCTCCCTGCAGGTATCTTTTAGTCAAAGGATATTTTTCTCCAACCAACCTCCTTTGAGACTATTTTACCACTTGGTAAAATAGTGCTGCTGGGTTTTGCCCTTTCCTCTACTACCTAGAAACATAGTTCAGATTTGAGCTGTGGAATAGGTCTTGAAAGAGTGCAGGAGAACAGAGTGGGATATGGGAGACTTCATATCTGCAAGAAAGAGGTGGAGATCTTCACATAATTTTTTTTGGCAAAGAATGGATCAGAGGATAATTAGGCATCTGAGATGTTGTTCATCACCTTGGTGAGATCAGAGGGAAACACAAATAAATTAATTCATTACTGCTTAATGAATTAATGAGAACAGATAACTTTCTGTACATGCCTGGAGAGGGAGTTTCAGGACTAATTGTGGCTAACTCAGTATGTGGCATTAGCAATAAAAAATGAAATAGTGGCTTAAGAAATGTCCCTGAGAAAATGGTTTTGTATCCAGACTTTATTCCCTGACATGTTTCTGGCACTGTCACAGGACTTACGGAAACTAACTATGGAAGCAAGCCCATCTTTAAATGATTAAATTGCATAGTAGAATCTCCTTGATCAGGGTACTTGGTACCCTTGCAATCAGGATGCTAGACAATTTAAAACTGGGCATAGATCCTTGGGTGCAGAGAAGTGTCTGTGACAAACATGCCAATATTCTATGCCTTCATGCACTCATTGCCAATGGTAAGTAATGTAGAACATCTTTCAAGGTGGATTGATCAAGGGGAAAAAATCAGCTACATTTGGGAATATTCCACTTCTGTCACATGCCAGAAAGGCAAATTTCTGTCATGTTGGTTTTCATTTAGAAAAAATATCAAATGTCTACACTGAAACAAATAATCCTATTTAGGAAAAGCTGGGTTTCTTTGTGGTTTTTTTTTTGTTTGTTTTTTTGTTTTTTAATAGAAGAGAAAATATTGAAGTTACTGGCAGTTGATTTTAACACCTTCTGACATTATGAGCAGTCACCTCCCAGAGATGTCTTCCTCTGCGCTTGGAGTAGAAGGAACAGAATTTTACAAAGCATTGCAAGACTGAATACACAGAAAAGTGAACCATACCACAGACAGCTCATAATAGCTGAAGAGCTGGTGAGGTGATTAGAGGGATGAAATCTAAAGGTCTAAAAGACGTCTTCTATGAGGAAGGCTAAGAGAATGTTCAGCATGGAGAATGGAAGGCTACAAAGTGACCTAATTACAGCCTCCCAGTACTGAAGGGAACCTACAAGAAAGCTGGAGAGGAACAATTTACAAGAGCATTTAGTGATAGGACAAGAAGGAATGGCCAAGGCTGGATGAAGCTTTGAGCAACCTGGCCTAGTGGAAGGTGGCCCTGCCCCAGACAGGGCAATTGGAACCAGATTATCTTTGAGGTCCCTTCCAAACAAAGCCATTCTGTGATTCTTTGAGGTGCTGACACATGACATATGAATGAGTCTGAAGAACTGTAGCCTGGAGAAGAGAGGACAAAGGAAGGTCTTGTTGCTTTCTACAACAGGACACTGCTAGAGGAAGTGAGACTCATCTTGGAGGTACTCAGTGGAAGGACAAGAGTCAATGTGCATCAGCTGGAGCATGGGAATTTCTGACTGGGTGCTAGGAAAAACTATTTAGTGGTGGAATTGATCAAACACCAGTTGCCAGAAGATGTGAAGAAATATCTGTTGCTGAAGGTATTCATGATCCTGGGCAAGGCCCTGAGCACTCTGATCTTTGAACAGCAGTCTAGCTTTGAACTAGGTGTTGTACTAGATAACCCCTGAAGGTCCCTCTCAGTCTAAATTATCTTTTGATACTGTCTTTTAGAGCTGTTTGGGATTTAACACAGTATTTGCTTAATGACTTTGCTCTCAGTCATACACAACTTTCAATATGTGTCAATCTACAACGTCAATTTAGAATTCTGCCAGTTGTTCCTTCGTGATGAAGACTACTGTATTCACTACTGGCTAGGAATGTCAATGGATTGCCCCTGATGGTGAGGCTAATTCAGGTTCTTGTTAATACATCCCTTAGTGATGAAACAACTTCATCACTAGAGTGAAACAACACTGAATGATCAGTGTTTATAAGTATAGAGATATGTAGGATTTATTTTAGAAAAAATTGGTAGCAATGGAAAACTGGTGTGTAGCCTTTTTGGTTGAGATTATCCACAGAAATACAGCAATATAAAAGCATAAAAGTAACACTTAAGCAAATGTACATGGGGAAAAAAATATAAAGAAAGGATAATGGTAGGAAGATATCACCATTAGCAAGGAGATTTGATTGTTGCCATTTAGTTTTCTATAGGCCAAAGTGATGGTCACAGTCCTGATGCATTGGGGTTGGGGGAAAGCCCACAAAACACAAAGTTAAGTGGGTCAAGACAGTTTAGGTTTACATGGGAATGCCCTCTGTATTGTTGTCAAGATCCACCAACACAGCGCGGGGGTCGTGATGGTTTGTTTGAGCTCAGAGGTGCAAACAGGCAACAGCAGGGGACAAAATCAGTTTATTCACAGCAGTGCATTTTTATTAAATACCAACAACTCAGTTGCGATAGAGGGGAGAGATATAGGAAACAGAATATATATAGAGAGAGAGAAAGAGGGGAATGGGAAAATAGCTACCAACAGACGAGATGGATGTCCTCATAGGCCAGCCAATCAACAGGTCTTCATCTGTGGGGAGTATTCAAGGGTCTTCTCCAGAGGGTTGCTCTTTTATAGTCCTTTTCCAAGGCGAGTGGCTTCTGGCCAAGATGTGGGAAGATTTATGGACCATCGTGAGGTGCTCCGAGAGACAGGTGTGTACGTGCAGTACTGTAAGGGTCGGTCCGAAATTTCCCTCGTTTTTGCCTCACGACTGTCGCAAGAAGACCCTGAGGACCCCCACCCAGGTTGGCTCTGGACGATGGTTTTCTGGCCTGACCAAGGTGGATGCTTGCCAAGGGACTGTTTGGAGGTGCTCGCTGTGCTTCATGGTACACTGCTCTCGAGCAGGCACTAGCTGGAGCAGCAGGTNTCAACCTGGGTGGGGGTCCTTGGTGTCTTCTTGTGATGGTCGTGAGGCAAAAACGAGGGAAACTTCAGACCGACCCTTACAATTGTGAGGGTCAGATTTTTCGCCACCACTCATCCAAAAACTTTCCTCCTCCCTTTCAGTTGCGGAGGGTGGTGCAAACCTGGTCCAGCAAATGTCTGACTGTTTTGAGTCATTTACCATTAAAATTCCAGTCTTTCCCAGGAGGCAATGACCTAATACAAAACTGAGACAACTCAGCAGACATCCTGCCATGCGAGATGTAGGCTATATCCTATTCAAAGCAAGGTATGACTAAAAGTGACAAGTGAGGATCAGGGACAGATGAGAGCATGGGGTATGTCAGGAGGAATGCTCCTCAGCATGTACTTCAGGCTAACTCTGATTTATGTTTGCGCGGTGCTGAGCCTGAGCTAATATACCTTTCCCTTGAATCAAGGTATATTTTCTTGGAGTTCCTCTTGTAGATGTTCAAGTTGCATTGTCTTGGTTGCCTCAGATCACAGCACACTTGCAAATACCTTAAAGTGACCTTGTGTGGCTGTTTTAGTTGCTTTAGTCTTCTAGTAAGTAGCATTCCCTAGACTTTAAGAAAGATAGTGTTTTTAGAAACATTGTTAAACTTCCTGTTGCAGTGATGATCAGATTTTATGAAATTAGGTGATCTAGGAGCAATAAATGGCAAGAGGAAAAAATGATGACTCTGATATATAAAGAAAATCTAGAGGGATAAATCAATCTGAAGATGTTGACAGAAGTGCTGAACACTGCATCTAGCCTTGAGTCCATGCCCTGGACTCTAACTGTTCTGTGGAAGAGAGCAAAGTCCAAAATTTGGAGTTACAATAGCATCAGAAATATCAATATTGCATTTCCCACTAACATACTAGTGCAGCAAAAGACTGAATAGTTAAGTTTTATTACTGGATGTTACTGATTATTCCATCAATATTTTAATCTACAGAGAGCAGGTGTTGGGTTGTTCGGGTTTTTTTTTCTGGTATGATATATGAACATAAATAAACTTCAAAAACTTTCTGATGCTTTATTTCAGTGTTGCTGTTGTTAAATAATTTCTTTCTTTATTTTGCATGGGGTATGTTTACTGATGCATGATTTTTGCTAGCTGCCATCAAAAAAACCCAGCAACAGACCCTCAGATTCAAGCCCAGCTTCAATTCAGAGTAGATAAAATGTGTGTAACTTTTTTCATCTATGTATGATCTCTAAGGAGCCCTGTGCTGGCTGGGGGCTGCCACGCTGCTGTGTTATTGAGCCCTTCACACACCTTTCTGGGCTTTTTCTGAGTCTATAGATGTGATTCTCCATCAATATATGAACTGTCTCTGCTGTAGTATAGGGAGTATGAAAAGAAACCTTGCAATTCCTTGAGGAGCAAAAGATTCTCAGCAGGACACCCTTTGTTATGCAGATTTTAAAATGACATTCAGATAAGAAGATGAAACGTGATTGTTTCCCTCTTGGGAATGAACACCTTTATTCTGTTCATTTTTCTCTTTTATCTTCTTGCTATTTTTCCTTCCTATCTGCAAGTTTGGATAAAGATTAGCCAAGCATATGGAACTTAAGTTCCTGCTCTGCAAGTATGGGTTCACTGTAGCATCATGAGTGATACTCATCTGACCTCTGGTTGTCCAATCCAAAAATAAATATTATATATTTATTTATTTCCCCAATTATCTTATCATTTCAGGGCCTTTCTTATTAATGGAAAAGATAAGGAAAAAAAAAAGAGTGCCAAACAACAACCTCAAATAAACAGAGCAACATTGTTCTTTTCACCACCCTGGGCTGCATTTTACATATGATTTGTTAAAAATGACATGGTTTTCAGGCATGGAAACAGAGACCTTGTTGACTGCTAACTGCATTCAATTCCTGAAGATTAGCAAAATTATGAGGACTTCAACTAAGCAAAGAGGGAAGTCATACAAGACATTTAATGGGGACATGTGCTCCAAACAGGATGGAAGCTTCAAATAGCAATTTCCTCTGTTGCAGTGCATTGTGCTCCTGCCTGTGACTTCCAGATCATAGGACTTCCTTTTGTAAACTGGTAGAGTATAAATTGTATATAGCTTTTATTATGTAGCCTTATTGGGGTCTTTCCCAGTTCTATTCTAACCTTGAGTGTTTTTCTGGCAAAGAGCTAAATGAAAATCAAGTTCTTGCTGATGGCTGCAGCCAGGGGTGTCAATTTGTTGGATCTGGCAGCATGATTTTATAAACCATAAAAAGAGAGAGAGAAAAAGAACAATAATCTGTGAAGAATAATTTTAACAGAACTGGGTTTGAGAAAGATTTAAATGATTAATTGTTATCTAAAGGAATGTTAGTGAGAATCAAATGTGTAATACTACCTAAAAATGATGTGTTTACATTTTTTATTGTCCTTGGTTCTTTTGGATGAGGAACTAGAGTGTCAAGTTTTTGGATCATTCAGGAAGAAAATTATATTTACAAGAAAATTAATTGAAAAGATCAATTAAAGGTTACTTTGCTGTTGGCAAACAGAAAAGCAAATATCCTGACATCCTGCTTAGTTGCAAATATTTTATATTCCATAATTTCTGTGACTATCAGATTTTTTAAATGTTTTCTGTCATTTGTTTGCTTGGGCAGAATGTGGTAATTGGAGATAGATATTTCATCACTTCCTTCTCTCTTGAAAAGGGGGAGAAAGTTGCCTAATTGTGAATGTTACTGAATTAAAAACCTCTGTATGTGCTTTTCTGAGATTCTGTTTTGTTCTAAAGTGAAGACAGAAACTTGATGTTGTAAAATCACCAGTAAGGGACTCTGTCCCGAAATAACATTGGATTGGAATCTTTTGGTCATAATACTACATCACAATACAATCCAGAAGCTGAGGAAGAAAGGGCTGAAATTCTTGGAAATTACCCAGGAGAAGGAATATTTCCCATGGCTTTCAGGGGTCATAAAAGAAATTTTCTTCAGAGTCCTAGGAGAATTGTAATCTATGTGCATTGGTTGTCCAGAGCATGCTACTTTATGGGCCATCAGTGTAGTAGTATATTAGCACATGACTCAGCTATTAGTTTTGTTCTTTCAGGAAAAGACATGGAAAGGCTAATTAAATTTTTTCATGGTCCCCTGTTTCTGATGACCACACACCACTTTTTGTAGCTGCTGAAGCCCACTCAGTACTGGCCTGAAGGTAATTCAGCTTTTCTGGCAATAATGATAGAGTATGTACAGACATGTTTGGGTTTTTTTTCCAATTCCTTTTATTTATTTAATTTGCTTTCTGCATCTGAGGAATGAGGTTGTTAATTACTACAAAGACTGCATTTTTCATTTTTAAAATAGGTATGTGATTGTTTCTTCTGAATAAAAAGAAAAATCACAGAGCAACAAGACCCTCACATAAAAATAATAGTTAAAAAAACCCAAACCAAAACAAACAAAAAAAGCCAAACCCTGGAGTTTTGTCTTGGCATCATATTTTGATCCTGACATGCTGACATATAAGAAATTTTACCTAGAGCAAGAATAAAGTTCTAGCTTCTGTGGCCACATAATCTTTAATCTGCTGTTCACCTAAGCAGGTTGGCAGGCATTGCTGTCAAGAAATGGTCATTTATGTGTTGCACAGAAGGAAATGGGTGTTGCTACTGACTGACTTTTATTTTGACAATTTATATGATGATAACATTCTCACAATGAACCTGTCATTTTTTAGGTTTTCTGGATCCACTAGTGGTGTAGAGCCTCTGTTTCCTAGTTCTGTTTCCATTGTGTTCACAGAAACTTGTTCTATTTTTAATTTCTCCTCCCACACACCCTACACTTCTGATCAGAATAAAATCAGTGAATAATGAACAATTAATTTTTCATATATTCTAAATCTCATTTTTAAAGAGACATGATATATAATTCACATTTTGTGATGTTAAACCAAACAGAATAATTTGATTTTTGACAATTATATTTTTTCCTTAATTTCTCGGACTAAGACCTAATGTTAATGCTTATCCAAGTCATGCAACTAAAGCAGAGACATGTATTGCCACCGAATACTTTATATTTAACACTTTTTGGAAATTGTTTAAGTAACTTTTATTATAAGGAAGATTTGGCAGTTTGGGGGACTTGGGTGTGACAATATATATTATAAAATTACTCTAACATAAGGATTAAAATTTGGATACCATTCCCACCTTGAAACAGCCTGTTCTTTTGTTTGTCTAGACACAGAAGAACTGCTGATGCTATTTAACATCTTAATTTGTTCCAGCCTGACAACTATGGCTTCAGATTTCACAGTGAAAGCATAACTCATGAACAACGAATCGATATTTCTATGCTCACGGTTAAGTAAAAATGGGTTTCGTATCAGTAAGCAGATCAAATTCATGCTTACATCTGTAGTTTTGTAGCTACCAGCACTGCAATTTTAATTGCTGTTGGGATCCACAGAAAATGGCTCTTGGCCCTTCATATATACTTGCATGCATGAAGTTACCAGGTGTGTTTCTTGTTCACAGAAGGTAATTAATTCAGAAATCTCTCTGTTTTGGAGATAAATTTATTCAAAAATGCATATATAGTGGGTTTTGGTGGGTTTTTGTTTGGTTGGGCTTGGGGATTTGTGGGGGTGTGTGTGGGGGTGTGTGTTTTCATTTGTTTTTTTTTTAATTCCCCAGCCATTACATAAAATATGTGAGGGTAGTAAGCCAGCACCATCACAGAAAATATAACAAGGTGATTGATGGATAATTTTTCATTGTACAGAAAAAAACCCTCTTTTGAAGATGTTAGTTCTTGCTTGTAACTTTTTTTAAGACTGTTGCCAGTGAATATGACTAACTCCATCTTTCATTTTTCTCTAATAGCAGCATAGTGGAGCTCCTCTTGTGTATTTCATATTAATTTCTCTTAATTTTTTCAAAAAATAATGAAAGTGAAGATTTACATTCCCCTCTTCCCTAGATTAGTTTTTAGATTTCTTAATGTTTCATATTCTGAAATTAAATAAGGACTCACATGTTCCATGCTTTTTTTGGAATTAAATTCTCTAACAAAAGGCTATGTTTTCTATTTGTTGAGTAAATGCCTATTCACTTAGGCAAAAGGTAACAATACAAAAATAACACAAAGCTGTTAGAAGACAGTGCATATATGCTGTATTTGGGCACTCATTATATTGCATATACTAAAGCATAGTTGTTTTCATTTTCGTTTGCCCTATGTTTATACTGCACTTGTAGGGAGGGAAGATCCCACATTTCTGCAGGTACAGCAAATGCATCTCTGTAATTCCAGGTGAAGGCTGGATGGTCAGCCCGGCACTTTGCTCTTCTACTTTTGTTTTATGTGGTCTGGTAAAAGCAATCTAGAAGAACTGCCAAATCTGAAAAAAACCTGTCTCTGAAAAAACTTAGTGAATCAGGATTACCAAACCGCATGACTATTAAAAAATAAAAAAAAAAAGCAGAGGAGAGGGAAATTGTGTAAGTCATCTGAGAAGAATCTTGTTGAAAGCTCTCAAGGTTTCCTCAGTGATTACAGTGGGAAGACTCCCTTTATATCCTTCTAGGGAATGTAAATAAAATTTTGGTTTATTTATGTTCTCTTGTTTCCAACAAGTGGTTCCTCAAGAACATAAAATATCTCTGGAGTAATGGTAGGTAGAAAACAGTCCGTGGTGGGATACAAAAAATAAGAAGTAAATCTACTTTGGGTAAGCTAAATCTTAAGTTTGTTTTCCATAAAAGTGGCTGTTGAATGCTACTTATTATCTAAATAGGTTGTCTGAATACTAGCAACTTCAGTACAGTGCTGTTGTGGCAAATTCTGGTTTTCAGTGAAAGATAAAATTGCGATCCCTATAAGGGACTTCAAAATGTACCTTATCTGAGCTGTCAGCATCCTTTGAGATGAAAATAATTTCAGACAGCTAAATGCCTTTATATATGTGAGGACTGTTGTATTTTTGGCCCAAGAGAAAATAACAGTGGTAACTAAAAGAGGTTTTTCTGTGTATTTGTTGCTTAATGTTGCTATAGGGCTCAACACTGTCAGTCTTTAAATATATTTATTTTCTGATTTTTTCTCTCTTATTTCTCTTTCCTCCTTTGACCTAGTTTTCATAACTGCCCTTCCCACCAAGAGAATCCTTCTACCTGCTTCAGCACAATGATGAAAGTCATGTTAAGGTACTCCTGACATCTGTCCCTAGTGGCTAAGCACCAAACTCAATTGTGCACACACTTGATCATGTGTGATAAAATGCTATGCCTTTTCTTCAACTCCAGCCTCAGGTTTGATTAAGGTCATAGTTAAATTTAGTAGAATATGTGAAGAGGGAAATATATTTACGAAGATTCTGTCTTGCAGTAAAATATGTTAAACATGATAAAATACATATGTGATGAATCTTGGTTATTTTCCCAGGGAAGTATAAAGTAAATTGACCCTCATTACTCTTGAGGGCTTGTGTAAATTCCTGTTGCCAGGTCTTGGCTGCAGGGAGTTCTGGCTTCATCATCTTGTCTGATATATAGGACAAATTCTGCGGTAGTGATGGAAACATATAATAACATTAGCTAGCAAAAAAACTCTCCCTCCCCTTTTCTCAGATTTCTGTTTTTAATCATAGCTCTTATCACACCAGTGATATGTCTATGTGGATAATAATGTTGCAGTACCAGAATTAACGGTGCACAGAAAGAGCAGGCTCAGTACTGCAGATAATTCAGGGAAACAAGTCCAGATGCTGGCTGGTTTCTTTCCAGTTTTGACACATGCAATTTCTGGTGAAGGAATCAGTACCATATTCAAGACTCTGAATGTCTTCACTGTTCAAAAGGGCTACTCAGGTTTGCATCTTTTATGTGGCTTTGGTTATACAATCTTGACTAAGTTACTTTTCATTCAGTCCTTTCAAAAACATAAAAATAAATAGAGAGGAGATGTTTTCAACTCTGAGAGTGAATATGTGCCTTCACAAAATTACAGAGACTCGACATATTTATAAAGTTTTTATAAGTAAGCACTAATAAAGAGTACAGGGAAAGATATATATTCTAAAGAGTGTCTGAAGTGTACGTGTTTACTTTGATGAAGGGTCTGATATTCCTGGAAGAACAGTGAACTAGAAACTAGACTGTGACCACAAACTATTAAGAAAATTCCATTCAACCAAGAAAGTATTTCAGCCATGCAGTATAGTAATACCTTCCATGACTACTCCACAATTAAGGAAGAGGGTGCTTGACATGTTTAAAAAGGTTTGGCTTTCTCATCTGAATTGTTCATTACACTAGATAAAAAGATGACAGATCAATTTTATTTGAGGAATAAGTTGTACAGTGTTTCATTGAAAATTACTCTGAAAAAGAAATTTCTTACGCAAGAGTACTGTATATTGTGAAAAATTCTGAATGTACTGCGCATGACAAAGAAAGACTTCACTGGTTTCTGCCATTCTGTAGCAATTGCATGAGTATATTGGATTATTGCTGTCACATTTAAAGCAAGAAAAAGCTGTCTGAAACCAATGAGAAAAAACTTATTTTGTTTCTTATTGGGTTTTTGTTTTTGTGTCTTTGATTAAAGATAATTGAAGATGCAGTACATGAAAGGCTGGATGAGAAGTTTCGCATCTAAAACATTTTCTTGTACACATTTGTCTTCGACAACTTAAAATGCTCAGCCCAGCCTTTTGGTGGTTTGATTGCCTCTTGACCTCATCAGGTCCAGAAAGTCTAAATGACACTGAGCTGCCCCTTCACCTTAGTGATTATGTCAGATTGCTGCAACTTAAGGGTACCAAAATCTCTCCTTTGTACATCAGTTTGCCAGTTTTGGTGTTATTCCTATATTGTCCCTATCTATCTATGCAAAACAATATCCAGGAATCCCATCCAAACTCAGTGATCTTTGTAATTCTGTACAAAATGTGTGAGGTATGTAAGAAATGGGTTTTAGTGAAAATGCTAAAGGAGATGTAATGTCCTCCAAGTGCTTGAAGAAACCAGAGCAGAAATGTACTTGTTAGACTCTGAAGAAGCAACAGGAAGACACCAGCAATATAATTTCTGGATAAAGGAAAATATTCTATGCAATTCTGTTTTGATGTTAGATGAAATCACCTGATAGATTAAATACAAATGAACTGACTTGCGTTAGGACCTACAAGACTTCCTGAGCTGTATGGTTTTGCGGTATTGGTAAACAACTGTGAAAAATTCATTTTATGCTTATCTGCTGTAGCAAAATTATTGATTTAATTTCTACAAAAAGGTAAAAAACCGGGGTCACAGGAATGCCAAACAGCATGTGGTGCAGCTACACAAAGGTTTGTGTACTCTGATATTGTTTTGTCTGTGACCTTGTCTTGTGGTTTCTTCCTCCTGGGAGCAGGAGCTGTGATCTCACACTGATTGCCAGATGGCAGCAGGAAGCCCAGAGCACATGTACTGACAAACAGTGGGGAAAAAACAGCTGCACAGAGTGACTGCACACTGCCAGCAAAGAGGCACTGAGCTGGAGCCCAGAGAGAGCATTGAGATACCTGCCAAGCCTAAAAGCCCAGGTGGGAACAAGGGTCTGCAGTTCTTTTTCAAATGACACTGGAAAAAATGTACAAGTTTTAAAATGTACGCATAACCAGGACAAGTAGCTGCAGACTTGCTGTGCTCCTTAATGTTCTCTGTAATAGAAAATTTCCAAATAGGCTAAATATGGAAGTTATATGATTTTGTAGGCACATGCGTAGGGCTACATTTTCTGGTAGTTAAACGAGCCCCAGAGAGCGGCTGGGCTCATTTGTGAAGTACTGAATAAAACCCTAACAATCTCCTGTCTGTGAAGTGAAAGTCACTTTCTTAACGGTCTTTGGTTAGACAGTAACTTTGTCCTATCAACTGACACTTCTGACAGGTGACTATTGGTTTATTATATCAGGGATTTCAGGAAGATAATACTTGTGAAGGTCAAAACAAGCCTGGCAAAAATAGAAAAATGTCCTTATTTCTCTTAATAGGGTAGCTCGCAGTCATCAATTCTTATTGATGTAGCCTTATTCTTTTTTTGTGGGCCTTGTCTTGCCTCTCCACAAATATACAGAGAAAATGAAGAGAGCCAGAGTGGTTGAAGGGAAAGTTTTCAGCCATTGTGCACATTATTCTGTGTTTCCATTTGGTTATCCACATATTATTCTGATGTCTTGAATCCTCATTGCTGTTGTAGGTGTTATTCCCCTGTTGCTCCTGCCTCCAGGAACATCCAGATGATGTGCTGTCATGTGCAAGACTATTTCTCTTATTGCATGTTTTGGTACTCTGTTATTTTTTTGCAGACAGCAGCTCCCGGAGTATCTAATTGGCTTCTACTAACATAAAGGATGTGTCTTTCCTTGAGTTTCTCAGGTGTTTCTATTTGGTTCTGTAAATGTCACCAGGTTTGATCAAGCAGAAAGAAGCATGTGACACTGGAGTCCTATTGCTGTCGTCTGGAGGGAAGACTTCGTTCCCTGGAAGATGTGGTGCATGAAGATATTACAAGATTTTCTAAATCTGCTGGTGCTTGACACCTGCAGTCTGCCTGGAAACAAACCTTTAATTCTATTAGAGAAAAGAGATTTCTTTTCACTTCATAACTTTTTAAAGTATGAGTTTTATTCTGTTGGAAAAAAAAATCACACTGACTCCATTATATCTTCCATATAGCTAGAGAAGAAGCCTGGGATAGGACAGAGAAGGGGAAATGCAGCCATCCCAGAGCTTCCAGAAAAAGTGATTTAGGAATGCTTTGGGGATGTCATTTGCCTTCTGGAAAAATTCTCCAGTTTTGCTCAGCTGCTTTACCTAGTCTAGTTGTCAATTTTCCCTTGTCTTTTAGCTTTGGGGACGACCTGCAGGTTGCAAAGAATCAATCCCAAAAGTTTATGTGCTTGGTCAGATACAAACCCCTGGTGCATGTGCTGCCATAAGAGGTGTATGGTCAGCATTGCAAAGCTGGGAAAGCACATGGATAATTGCCCATCTACGCCCAAGGAGGCAGCAGTCAGAAAAACTGCTGACTGCCAGAAGCTTTCTGTTTGTCCATGAGTCAGATCCTGGCCTTCACTTCTCTGATGACAGAAGCAGCAGAGAAGGAACTCCCACTGCTTTTGTACCCATTGCACTTGATCTCAACTTAAAGCTTTATATTATTCTAAATACAGATTCAGGCTGGATTTCAACCCATTGCCTAAAAGAAAAGAAGTTGTTTCTTTCTAGTACAATTTTTTTTATCCTTTTCTTTTGTTTTCCTTTTCTTCTGACTTAGGCAGCCAATACAACTTGAGATAACAAAATAAGAATTTATTTTGCCAAGAATTTGTACATTTCTTTAAAGCTGAAGACTAATCCAACCTAAATATGTGAAGAGAGATAGACTCCTCTTATGCTTGTAAAATTTGTAGGCACAGTCTTCATTGGTTAAAAACTAGGTGTGTGGAAACTTTTTGTCCACTAGCAGTCTAAAATCGGTCCTTACACTGAATATCAGGATGGATTATTTTCATCAGGAGTTATACAATCATACTCTACCTGTAATTTACTCGTCATGGCACATGTGTAACCCCCACAGACTTAGCTACATTTCTTCAAGTATGACCAATAGAAATTTTCACAGAATGCTGTTGTTCCAAAGAACAGACCGTACCTAACTTTTCTATTATCTTATCTGAGTCTGCAGGATTAGCCAGATAGGGCTTTGCCCCTAGGGCAGGCTTACATGACAAGAGGTACATTTGGCAGGATTTTGATGAGAAAAGCAATTTTATTTTGTGTTGGTCATTTACTTAAGTTCCTAATAGTAGTTTAAATTGTTCAGATTTTTTCAGGTTTGAAGCTCAGGTGTTTGGAAGTTGTTTTCCAGTACTGAAAAACTGTCCTAGTACAGTATGATCTTCTAAAGAAGAGAAAACAAGCTTCTTTGCTAGCTGATTGAAACAGAAAGAGTCTGCAGGAGTTGCTTCAAGATTTCTTGCTGTTCTTTTCAATGTTGCTTTGCCCAGAAAATCAGCAAAAAGTAGCTTTTGTCGAAATGGAATAATTACAGCTTTCAAACTTCCCATGTCGTTTAATGAGACTTCTCATGTTCTTCCCATATAAGCTGAAATGAAGAAACTGGCAGTGTTGAGGAAAGCAGGGTCAAAGTGGGAGCAGTTGTGATCCCCTATTTTGCTCATTATCCTGTCAGGATGTTGAAGGAGGAGAGAAGACAGGAGACATGATCATGTTTCAAAAATGAGCAACTAATGAAACACTCATGGCTCCCTCGGCTCTCAGGAGTAGGAGTCCAGTGTTGGAGTGAAGAGTATCTTTTGCAAAGACTTCAGTACTTGCAGAGCACCCAGGGTTAATTTAAGTATTGGTTTAAAAAGAGTGCTGGCTAAAATAATTTATTTTTTTCTTTTAAATAAGTAGTGGAAAAGCTAACGTAAACTAAAAGAATTAATCCTCTATAAAACCCACTTCAACAGTGCTTTAGCATGATTGCTCATTTGTTAGTAAATTAACATTAAAATTGACATAACTGAATTTAGTTACAGAGCCCGGGCTTCTATTTTGCATTGTTTTTTTCCTTTTTCGTTTTTGTGTCTGTTTGTTTGCCAAATTAGATCTAGTTGGATTTGTTGGTGGGTTTTTTTTGTTTGGTTGGTTTAATTTTGTTTGTTTTGTGTTGTTGTTGTTGTTGTTGTTTTAGGACGAGAAAATCTTCCTCTCAGACTATATTTTTTATTCTTTTCATCTCCCTCCAAATCCTTCCCTTTCATTTATAAGCCTCATTCCACAAGAAGCCAAACTTATCTCCAGCTTTCTAACACAGACATTTTCTTTGGCGAAATTAGAGGGAGCATTTTTAGTCATCAGTAACAAATTGGATAGCAAAATTCCCTGTTATTGAATTGCATACCCCAAATGTCCAAGAACATCTGATACAGGTTAACACCCTCCTTCTAAGAAGAAGAAAGTGCTTCTTCCTGCTCAGTGTCTCTTCTTTATTGCTCCTAGCTTCAGGGACATGTGTGACAACTTCTCATATTCCCACATGAAGATGAGATGCTTTATCTCAAAAGCCACCAGAAACCCAACAAACTGTACTATGTTATACCCAAAGTTATCTGGAGTTTTTTAAAATTTTTTTTTTTGGGGGGAGGCGGTTGAGGATGAGCGTTCTTTGGTTGGTTTTTTCCCCCAGATTTTAAAGATGTGTAGGAACTATTAGTAAGTAAAAAGCAGGACCTCCAGACATCCACTTTAGGGAAAGAAGGGTGTTTTTCTCCAGGCCTGTTTTGAGGAGCTAAAGGAAGTGGAGTGAAAGCTGTGACTCATTGAGTTAATACAGCCTAGAAATTATCAGAAAATCACCTTTTAATTGGGCCTTCTGAAACTAGTGTGTCCCTTGCTGAAAAATTCATCAGTAGTACTTTGTTAACACAAATGAAAGTCTGTTGAAAACTCCTTCCAGGTAGTTGTAGAGATTTCATTCCATCCTCTTCTCAGTTTACAGCAATTAAAGGAATTTAGATCTGTGCAAAGTTAATGCATACTGAGAAGGGTTTCTTATAATCTTCATATTATATATTAAACATTGATTCTAAAAATTCTTATGGGACATAAAAGGTAAAGATACTTCATCTAAGAAGAGTTTGGATATTGTGACACTGCAGAAGGTTTAAGCACGTGACCAGGAATTGGACAATTACCAGATTCTACTAGTGTCTGAGAAAATGAAATTGACCAGCAAGTTACCAAGAAAAATCCGTGTCTGTAAGTCAAATAAAAAGACTAAACATAGTCAAAAAGAATTTGGCATTTTCTTCTATCTTACTTGTGACTGTACTAAGAGCTGGATAAGTTATTTAATCTTTTATATGTGTATTTTGAAAGACATTTTAATAAGCAGCCATTATAAATGATAAGAGACATGAGAGAGACAGGAGTGGCTAATTCTTGATGGTTATTGATGGGCCCAGAAGCCCTACAAACACAAGTGATTGTAAGCAAGATTTAAACAGGCTCTAAGTTTAGAGGTATAGCATAGTAAACTGAAAATGGTATCTCATACTTAACATCTTCAGAGGTAAAAGTAAATATAATGCTCACAAAGTGAACCTTGGTATTCTGTTCATTGGTAAAAATTCCTTGAATCAGATTTATATCTGATTCATGCCATACCCCAAGCATACAGGTGTTCTGAGGCATGGAGAGGGATGGTTTTAGTGGAGCTGGCTGCAAGAGTCATGCTCCTGTGTTTTGTTGTACAGCTGATTAAAGGTGTCATTGCCCTACTCAGTATGATGCTGTATCTTGCCTTCTGCTCCATTTCTTCCAGAAATCCAAGATTAATAAAATGTACTGAGAGGAGATAAAACCTGGAATGATCAATGGGAAGATCAGTGGCATTATCACATAGGCAGTGGAAGATTTTATGCCCAGAGGACCACTCTGATTTTGTCACCAGACTGCACAGCACAGACAATACAACTCTAAATGGCTGAACTAGACTTGCCATGACTTCCCCAAATTATACACCCATTAGTTATGCTTTCTTCTTCAGACTCAGGAATTTTTTTCTCAGCAACACTTGAATTTTCTTTCTCTTTAATGTTTGTTCTCCAATTTGCTTTTACAGGCTCTGTTAGATAAGGGTGTTAAAATACAATGCTATTGTAAATATAAACTAACCCCACAGCCAGGTGGGATTATGGATGAGATTTCTGGTTTGTAAACTCCGTTATTTCAAGGTGTGCCTGCAGATGCTACAGGAAAGTGAAAAATGTAGAGAGATGAATGCCAAGGACTGGAAATGCTGATGCCATTAGGTAGGGGCAGGCAATAATTTTCTTTCTCTTTTTCACTCTGCCCACCACTCTTTGAGATAGACTGTCTTAAATTAAAGCTGACCATTACTAACAGTGCTCTGAAAATTCTCCAAAGAATAACAGGTATTCTGCCCCTTTCTTAATCATCTCAGTCTTTGGAAAACTCAAACAGTTGCCTAGGCCTTTTGAAGGTAAAAAAGTCAAGCCTCAAGGATATCGCAAGCCTTGGTACTCGCCAAAAGGCTTCTACTTATGTTCCAGGGGCCAGTGGAAACTGGGTTCTACTGAACATGTTGAGAAGGCCTGCTTGATCAAACTTCTATTTTCATGCCTAAATATTACTTCTGAGGTATTTCTCCTGGAATGTACCCATTTTTGATGGTCAAAGACAAATGAAATAATCACAGAACCTGTAAGTGTTTTTATTCCTTATTTCTCAAACTGCCTTGATGATGCAAAGGTTGTTAGAAAACTTTGGATGGTTTCTTCTTTGAGTGTCTGATTTTGAAGGAAGAACTGGGCATCCTTTCATGATGTTCTATTCTGCACTCTACTAATAATGAAGACTGATTTTTCATTCAACTCATTCAACTTCCATTTTTTTTCTTTCACTTACAAATTTTGCTCTGTTTCCTCAGTCACAGTGGAAAAATGCCGTGTTTATTTATTTGCTGCTTAGGCTCCTTTTTTTTTGTGGGTTTTTTCCCTGGTGGAGTGTTTTTTTAATTTTTTTTTTGTTTGTTTTTGTTTGGGTTTTTTTGTTTGTTTGTTTTGTTTTGTTTTGTTTTAAAGTATATGGCATTGGAGACCTTTCTCTTGACCTGAATTCTAGTAAAAGCTAAAGTTAATCAGGCTAAAGTGGAATATTTGTCTCTTTAGATAGTACCGTCTCTTGTTGAGGTATTGTAGGTAAAATTCCTCCTGTATTCTTTAGCCACTCTGAGTGTTTTATTGACATTTTTCTGCAGGCAAGTAGCTTTATTATTCATATTTTGGGAGGAAATCTGAGACTGGGGGGGATGTTATGAAGAAGACAGGAGCAGGCAAGAATAGTCAATAATGAGAAATGAAATTCCCTCTAAGTTGTAGTGTATTAGTGTATGTGTCTTTTCCTCAAGATGAGTTTTAACTTTCAGTCTCAAGGAGAGTTAATTTTTCCCTTTTCCAACTGTATCCCCAGAATTCCTGAAAGAAAAGTCTCATTTTCACAGCCTGAATACAAGTGACTGCCTTTGTAATCAACTTTCCTGCCACTGGGCTATGACTGGCCCAGACCACTAACTTTTATTGATATAAATTTTACTGATTTCAGTATGACTGTCCACATGGGCCAGGGCTGTAGATCAAAGCCCAAGAATACTGTGTGAGATGTGCATGCAGCCTGTCAATGGCTTCCCATTTGTCCCCACACACTGCTTGGAAGTGTACAAACAATTCTTGATCTGGCCACAGGTATTAAGTACCTGCAGTTTTGTATTGTGCTGGATGTTGTGCTTTAAGGCTTAATAATAATCAGTATTTAGCAGATTGGAATGCTGTTTAGGAATGGCATTGTAGTTACTCCTTCCTCTCCCTTCCCTGCACTTCCATTGAGTTAATGTCTCTTCAGATGCTTCAGCATACGGTGTACAATTCTGAGCATATGTAAGAAACTGATGTTTCATATGTATTGGAGTCGTGATTTTCCCCTCTGCAAAGTCTCTATACGTTCATTACCGCCTGATGTGTGTTTTATTGATGTAAGTGATAATTTTGCAATGGAGAGATACAGCAAGATGGAGAGAAAAAAATTCTATCTTCTTTATGCCCCTGTGTCTCCTTCATTCATCTCTTATCCTAGGATTTCCATGAGGATTGAGAATAATAACGACATCTAAGAATCTAACATAAACAGGAGTGCAATAGTGCTTTCTTCCCTCTTTGTTTTACAAAGAGAGGGTGTGTAATGGCTGAGCTGAAAGATTCTGAGAATGGAGGAGAAATGGTTTGTTCTTGGCTCCTTAGATTATTTCAGCAGCTGAATTTCTTATGAGTGCAATAAAAACTGTAATTAAACATAAAATGGGAGGAACAATTCAAGCTGTTGCAATCATGTAAAAAACAATCCTAATTATCTTACTGTTCCTGGCCTCTGTTTGGCTGCAGATATTTTTTCTTTTTTTTTTTTCTGGTTTTCTACTTCCCCTCACCCCTATTTCCTTGTCTCCTTCCCATGCATGCTCTATATTACACCTTAGCATTGCTTTGCATTTCTACAAGGACAGAAGCACACAGAACTTCAGAACTCACACTTCTCTTGGAAGGTTTAATATTAATCGTACAGATCATTGTTACTCAGAGCACAGAGCAGCATGACTGGCAAATCTGGCTCAAAAGCGATTTGAGCAATTTCTTGTTGCAGTGGTGATTATGGCATGGAACATTATGTAGCTCATTTAGGACGCTTGTATTTAGGAGAATTTCATTATTGTTTAGAGCAGTTTTTAAAGTTTTATAGAAAGAAAAAATAGTTCTCATTTCTGGATTTCAATGAGACAAACAAATGTTAATGGTCTCCTTTTCTCCTCTTCTAGCCACCACTTAAAACTGGTGCCCCATTTCTCACAGAAGAACTAGATGGTTTTGTTTGATATCTTCCTTTTTTTAGGTGTTAGAATAAGGAGCTTCCTTAATTTGATGTCCAACCTTGGGATTAATTCTCTTACTAAGGCCAGTCCAAAGAGTTCCCACTTAGTTCTGAATGCTTAAACCTTGCTTCAGATCTTAATTCCATTTTGGCTTGGACTTGGGGAACACAAAGTTGCAAAAATTAAATGTCTTTGGGGCACCCTTGGGGATGCTGAGTCTTGACTTGTGGATAGGAAATGAAGGTCTGGAGATCAAATGAAGGTCTGGAGATTATTTCCCTTGTTTTAATGATGTCTGATGATCACAGCATGCAAATACCACCTTTCAGGTGGATGGGGTATGCTTCCAGCCCTTCCACTTTTGCCAGAGTACAAATCAGCACAGCATTTAGGTTGTCCTAGTTGTCATCATTGTTTGCTTTGGTTTGTTTTGTGGATTTTTTTTTCCCCCTGGCTCTTTAACTGCTGTTTTTGTGGCCAGTAAAGACAACACTTTGGCCACACATTTTGTTTTTCTGTTTGTAGTCCTTATCCTGGTGACTGTGACTGATAAACCAGCTCTGGCTCCCTGAAAACTATCCTGTACACTGGGTTTAAAAACTTGCTGAAATGGGTTTCAAAAAAATATTGAGACTATATTAAAAACCTGGATTGATGGTACAATAAGTTTGCAGAGTCTTAAAATATCTCCTTCCAGGCAACAGGTTCTGTGTTCAGCAGTTCTGTCTTTGCAGCTTGTCTGTCTGAGGGGCCATTCACACAGGGATGTCTGACAGGGGAAGTATGAACATCAATACATTTGGAAGGGGCTGGCAGACTGAAACCAATGAAAATGAAGTCTCGCTGAAGACCACAAAGAACCTGTTTAGTTAAATGCACATCAGTCAGAGGGGAAAAAAGATTACGTGACAAAGTTATCTAGAAGGAAGCACAGAGAACAAGTAAGGTCAATTGAAATTGCAACCAGCAGTGTTGATACAGACCTGGACCTTATGCACAGGTAGACTGTCTGAAAGGGCTACAGTTAATATTCTAATGGATTTGTGGGGCACCTTATTGAATTTGCAGTGGATTTTTAAACTGAATGTTCTTTTCCAGACTCATGAATAGAGTGATAGCACTGCTTCTGCAGTGCTGAGGGTCATCTTTGATTGTTCCTATCTTACGCGTTCTGGGTGGTATTTTCAGGCACTTGAAATTATCTCTTTAGGAAATATCTTTAGACAAAACAGTGGGCTAACCATTCTTGTTTACAGTATATAAAAAATTAATAAATGTATCTACTTATTCAATCTCTACAGCATAGAATAGGTGTTTACAGCCTAACTTAAAGGGTGTTTAGAACATGAAACCAGTGACAAATACTTCACTGTGTGTCAGAGGATGTATCTCTTTTTAAAAAAAAAGACCAGGCTGACTCAGCTATAAATTATCTTGCTCCTGTAAACCGAAGGTTTAGTGGATATGCATGATCTCTCTTTAGTGGATGTTAGACAAAGGAGTTTTCATTTAAAAACTTTATTCCTGGTCCTTCTTGAATGAAATCACAGAATCAGAATATTCTGAGTTGGAAGAGACTCCCAAAGATCAGTCCAAGTCTGAAATGCATGGCCCTTATGGGGATCAAACCCAGAAGCTTGGCATTATTAGCACCGTGGTCTGACCAACTGATCTGTGAGCACAGTACAGCAGTTTATGAGCACATAAGCCCAGTGAACTGCTGGTGGAACACTTCCACTCTGAACACTGATGTGTTTGGTACAGTGAAGCCACTTTACATGTTCCATTCCAGTTGCTTTATGTGCCATTCTGCTTCCTTCTTTAACTTTCTTAAGTGTTGGAAACATCTGGTACTATGTAGCTCAAATATTCATAATGAATTTTGGGTTAATATCTTAAAATGTTCACTGAAGGATAGAATTTTAACTTCAAACATCATACATCATCGAATAAAAGACTAAAGTCAGGAAACTATTTTTTTTTTTTTGCATATTTGTATTTCAATTGAGAAAGAGTTTGGCATCTAAGGTTGTGGGTTTTGTTGTCTGCTTTTTTGAGAACATAAATTTTAAAAAAATTAAAATGCATACATATACACACCTCCACCCCATCCCCACAAGCTATAGGAAGCTAAAGAAAATTAAATCAATTTTCTAATTTTCATTAGGGACCTCTAGATGGGCTACTTCTTCACCTCTCTTTTTCCATCCTTTGTGCTTAGAATACTTTTCTTCTTTCTTCTGGTCTTTTATTTCCTCTAGTACTAGAAAACTATAGTATATTTTTGGGTTTTTTTTTTGTTTGTTTATTTTTCTAAAAAGAAATATTTGAATAGTCCATTAAAGTAAATGGTATTTTTAAATTTAATTAGAATACTGGGCTGATGACTAAATTTTGCACGTGAAGGGTCCCAGGAGGTATGACTCTCTTTGTGGGAATGGCTTCTCTCCCTAGAAATCACGGTGATGGTACATGCAGGGGGCATTGCTATGTTGCCTATTTCTGGATCACAGAATGAGCCACAGAGCAATGACAACATCACAAGAAGCAGACTTTCTCTGCTCTTGAGGCTTCTGGAAAATGTCTTCTTGTGGAAACTTCCCGATAACCCTCACATTTAAAACTATATTCCCCTTTTAGAATACAATGAACTATATATTATATTTTCTTTGAAGTTGTATTTTTATTGTCAGTGAAAAACTCTCTTCAGCTGACATAAATTCCACCACAGCTTTTCTTTTCCCTTTCAGAAGTGTTATATTCACGATTTCTCCCTTTTCTTTTGATTCAGAACTAAAACTACCAAAAAAAATCTCAAATTCCTGACAAAAATGTTGGACTTAGATTTTGGAATGACGTCTGTATATGAAGGTCTTACTGCGTTGCCATAAATGCAAGGAAAAGGAAGTCAGAATAGGACCCTTATGCCAAACTGCATCTAGGTCAGCTTTAAGGTTTATTTTTGGTTCTCTGAAAGGGATGACAGAAGCAGTGTTGTCCTTGGAATAGGAGGTCTGGGTAAAGATCCTAACTTGGAGGGACCTTTTCCTCTCTGTCCCATAGAAAGAATGATGCTGAAAATAGCAAGAGATATTATTTTCTTTTGCACTTTCTTACTATTCCATGAGTTTTTCTTTACAAGAGGAAGGTCTTTCACTGTTGTCTCCAGGAAGCTGAGTGAAAATGTGTGAACCAAAACTTGCAGGGAAACTCTAGATCCCCTTCTGTGCTGCAGGCATTTATAGAAGCATGTGACATGAACACTGTATTTCTGGTTCCATGTTTCAGTCTGCTTCCTGCTGGTTGTCTCATGCCATTTTTCAATCCTGAAATGCTACTTAATAGATCTTATAAGAGATCCCTATCTTGAGTCTTTATTTTATTTTTAACCTTCCCTTTCAGTTCTTATAAAACTTCATCTCCACACTACATGAACACCATGACACCTCTCAAGGGATTTTGCTCTTTGTTACATTCAGTTCTGTACTTTCTCTCCACCTTTGGCTCTGAACACAATTATACTAATGGGCCTGATAATGGTGAGACTACAATTTTAAGGGATCACAGTGATATAATTGCATTGCTGAAGATAGGTGTGTTGTTTCTGCCTCCCACACCTCTGGGATCTTTAGGGACCCTTAGGAGGCTTTAAATTGTGAGGCATGAATAGCAGCACAATTTTGAAGGCAAATGGCTGTCATTTAGCTGTGAGATCTGAAAGGCTCATTTGCTGGACTTAGAAGTAATGGGTGGGAAAGAGGGTTACTGGTGAAGCTAGCCTGAAGGGACTTATTTAAATTGCCTGGTTATTGTTATGCTCCTGATTGCAATGGGTTTGGTTTAGTTTCATTACTGGACATATGTTATTGGATTCTAGGGGATTTTCAGTGTTGCTACATTGTTTTCCCCTTGAGATTTCCAAGGGTAGAATATGAAGGAAGAATCTTTTAGAGCCCTATAAAAAGAGAGCTGCATCACTGCAGAATGCAAACATTGGGAAATGGTCCCTTAACATATAAAGTTTTCTTTGCTTAAGAGTCTTAGAGTCGCATTTCTAAACATGACTATTCAGGCTTTGTGCTTGCCTACTTGCCATGGACCACGGCAGTCTGGTGTCCACACCTCTATTGAAAGAAATTACTTTGAGACTGTAGTAATCAATCCTTCAAATGTTTTGATAGATCAATAAAACTTCTTTCAGTCTCTAATATGTTCCATAATCAAAATGTCATTTTATTTACTCAAACAGTCAGATGTGATGTGAAATATTAAGTGCATGAATGCACAAATAGTGCCTGAGGGGACAAATTCAGCCCTTTTTTTCATCTATGCATCAGTTACTGATGATTTCATGTTTCCTCTGAAGATTGCTGGGTATGTGTGTTTTGTAGTCATTTATATAATGAGCCAGGTCTATGACCACAGAAGTCACTGTGGTGGGGTAAATAAACCCCTCCTTGAACTTGCAAGAAAGGGTTGAATTTTCTCCTGTTTGAGTGAGGGATTTGCTGCATATTAGTTTGCCTTACCTTGTGCACTGTATGATATAAATCTCAACACATACAAGGCTTTAGAGATGACAAGTCAGATAAAACAAAATGGAAAGGAAGAGATGTGAAACTGAGAGTGAGGTAGGACCCGGACAGAGAGTGTGCTTTCTGGTTACCATCTTTAACTTTTTACCTGTTGTAACTGTGTACATTACACAGAGTTATGAGGATCTTTTCATATTCACTTAGCCAAGATGAAAATCTTACACCGTAAAAGATGCCAAAGCCATCATTGCTGAGGTATTTATAATCCAGCCAGCTTCTTGAAAGTCCTGTCTGCAAGAAAGAGTCTTTACAACGATTCCCAAATTATCCATTATTAATTTTCTTATATTTCCTCCTGAAGTGTCAGGCATAAGCTGAAAGCAGAAGTTTATTTTGCTTTGGCCCACTGTAAAGTACCTTTTGCTGCAGCAAAACCAAACCAAACTGTTATGAACAACAGTGTATTGATGAAAAAAGCTACAATTGTGATCTGTTGATAGCAGTCAGTAGATGCACATTTTGGTGTAGTTGTACTTGAAAGTCCTATCTGACACCCACATGGAGCATCAGCTCTTGCTTCCTTATAAGATTTATTATTTGATTCACTTACATGTGAGGATTAAAAAAATATATATAGTTATATTTTTAGCCGTAATTTTGTGAGGATTCAGTATATATATAGTTATATTTTTTAGTTGTAATTTTTAATTTTGTATTTTTATTTTATAAACCTGATGTAATAATTTCAAACAGTACAAATTTTGAAACAATGCAGATTTTTCATAAAGCTGTATGAATAATATTTTAACTTCAATTCCCATATCAACTCTACCAAATTTATACCACATAAGAGCAAAAATAACCTGGAAATATGGAAACTTTTTTCCCTTGAGAAAAATGTTCAGTCAAAGGTATTATCTGCAAGTGAGGATCAAGGTTTTGTATGAGGTTTTTGTTATTCCATCCCCCCCCCCAGTCACTATCTGATGACCACAGCTGTATATCTAAGATATGGCTGCATTGTGGGGAAACAATCAAACAATCACACTTAACATTGAATGCTTTGCCTGCACCTAACAGAAAGACTTTCATTTCTTGTGCCTCAGTTCTTCAAATAGCTTTAAATAAGTCAAGCCTGACTGACATCTTCTATTCTACAATCTGCAAAGTATTTTAGCATGCTTCCTTGCTTACAGGTAATAAGAATCAAACATGTCTGAAAATACCTTTGAGCAAATCAGTAGCAATTGTGTAGATTGCAACCATTAAAGTTGTTCTAATTGCTTAATTGAAGTTTTAAAGGGAAAGCTGCCTTTATTTACAAATACCTTGAGTTTAAAATTATGTGCCTTGCAGAGCTAGCATTTTGTTTGTGCTATGGATAGGGAACCTGTTTATGCTTGTTTAACAGTAAAATCATTCAGTGCATTATTGACCAGATGATTTTGAAGCAGCATACCTCTGGGTGTTGTTTCAAACTGTACTTGTTTATTTTTTCATTTCTTCATGACTCTCTTGTACTAATTTATTGTTTGTTTTTTTTTCACAGACTGACATCTGAGGGGTGGATAGATGTCTCTCCCCCTCAGGCAGACATTATTAATAGTTATTTAGCCAATAAAATTATGAAATAATATTGTTTTAAGAGCTGTGACATCAGCAAACAGCAGTGAATTTTCTCAGCTATATAGGGCTGTTGTCATGGTTTGCTTCTTTTTCCTTCTCTTCCACCACACGTGGACCCAGTCCTTGTTTCTGTGTGTAGACATACAAGAGTATATAGGTTCTAACACAAGATATGCATATTATAGCTGTATGTAATCAGGGCACTGACACCATTATCTTGGATTATTCATTAGACAACAACCTCCTCTAGTTATTTCCACAGGTTTTGGATGCTAGTGGTGAGGACTAGAGTCCTGGAGCAATCTCCTGGAATAAGCTGTCAGAACAGATTTTAAAGTAATACCTTGCTCAGTTGCACAGGTGTATCCATGTTTTACATGTATGCATGTAACTGTTCTAAGAACTAATTCTAAAACTTCTCAGTGTTGAGGGGTGCAACGACTTTCTCTTGATGCTTTGTCTGTTGTTGCCAATGCAAGGGTACAGGGTACAGTCCACCTTCTTGGGCTCCCCTCCAGCAGCTGGCATCCAGTTTCTGCAGAGAAGGGAGACTTATTTCCAGTGCCAGCCAAATTTCACACTGGGGCTGTCCCATTGAAAGTGTGCTAAACTGGTGTGAATGCCTAGAAGTGTCCAGCTGCCAATGGCACTTCTGTACCAGAGCTCCCCCTGCATCAATCAAACAGGAAGACTATCTTTACAGAATCATAGAATATTCTGAGTTGGAAGGGACCTACATGACTACATGGCCTTGTTCTGGATGTTGTGTTGTGTCAAAATACTTGCAAAACATCCAGCATCATATGAAGAGCTAAGGGCGGAAAATGTACAGATATTGAGTCTGTGAAATTCCCTGCAAAAAAATAGGGAGGAATGTTTTCTTATTAAAAAGTCTCCATAAACTAACGAAAGAAACGAACTAATTTATTTCGATATGTTATCAATATTAAAAAAAAAAAAGAGACTGTGGGGGGAAGAAAAAATATTCTAAATACCTTATTCTAATTATTATTATTTTTTCTTTTCATTTCTATTAATAATGCTTCTCTTTATCCCCTTCGAAGTTTAAGCCTACTTTGCCTTCCCTCCTAATCCTATCTCACAACAAAAGATAAGTAAATAATTCTAGGAAGTAAGTACACTAGCACTTTAGCCAACAGTAAATCCACCACATAAATTAATATATTAACCAAAAAATCTAAAATTAGCAAATCAAAACCACTACAAGGGGGCAAAGCAGGTCACATTCAGATATGTACCTGTACTTCTTTAAACAAGATAGCAGGAGTGAAAGTTTTGAGTGAAAACTTTTGAGTTTTAAAAGCTCCAAAATTTTTGATTGAGTTGTTAAATCGAAATTTAGGGCTGCTACTGGAATGTTGGTTCTCCAAGGACTTTGCTTTTCAAACACTTCCTGCTGGGGCCAAAGGATCCAATATTCATCATCTGCTGATGATTATTACAAGATGACATTTGAGATACTGCAAAATTAACTCTTCTTGTGTTAGTTCATTTTGTTTGAACAGAATTAATTATTCTGAGTCTGTTTTGGGCTTTTTTGTTTAAAATTTTGTGACCTATTTTCAGTCAAGCCAATCTAGAGGTAGTGCCATTCTAAACTCATGGCTATTTTAAAATTTGGGTTTTTTTTCTCTACCAATAACAAGCAAGTAAGCAAGTGACTCCCCTGCTAAAGAAACTCTCAAAGCAGTTATCCAGAAACTCTTTTCCTGAATGCAAAATCTCCATCTTCCAGGTGTAAAATTAGGTAACATATTTTCCCTCTGCATTCCAAATAAATTCCAAAAAAAGAGATGTGTCTGGTGAATCTTTGCTTTTTTAAGAACAGTTTCATTTTCTTTATCTTGTTTTTATTTAATCCTGTGCTGAGACACAGGAAAGTTATTAATCAGAAATTATTCTGGTACATAGAGATACACCTTGGTTATAATTGTAAAATATGCAGACTAAACATCATCTCCTTGAATGTAAATTTTACTATAGCAGGGAGAACCAGATTATGTGCCATTTCTTAGCTGAGTCTGAGAGTTTTGGTGGTTTACAGGACTTTTACTGCAGCTCTTCACAAAGGTAAAATTAGCTCTAAGCATCTTGTTGGCAGTACAATATACTTTGGTTTGTCAAAATCATTACGTACAGTGATTCTTACCCACTCTTACCTCCTGTCACAAAGCAGGATTTAAAATACTAACAATTCTTCTGTTTATTGCTGTGTCTAGGGTGGGAGTTAATATTTTATAGCCAATGTGTAGCACTGATATCTGATTATATTTGCAGAATTTTGTTTGGTCTTTATCAGGTGTTAAATTTATGGATGCTATTGAAGAGCTGCTTTATTTCACTGTGAAGATTTATGATCCAGACCCCCAGTAGGTGTAATTCAGTACAGCTGGAGTCAGTGGACCTATATTGCTTTACAGAAAAGAAGTTTAGACCAAGAATTTCTTTTGTGCTGCAGGTATTTTACTTCTACCAAGGAAGTGCCTGGTTTTTAATCACTGCTTTATCCCATCCATTGGGATATTCTGCTAGAGGCTGTTTTCAGGTGTTGCTCAGCCTTTTGATAATGTAATTTTAGAAAAGAGTAACTCAAACGTATTGCTAAAAATAATACCATTTATGAAGGTTTAATGCTAAAAGACTGTAAGACTGTAAACATTTTATTCATGGTTCCAAAGTCAGGGATCATTGTTTTGTTGGCTATGTCTAAATTTGAGGTTTAGTTTGATCTTTCTAATTTTTTTAATGTTGTGCTGTTAGTTTGACAACATTTTTTGCTGATAAGTAACAGTTTATCAAAGAGATTTTCATGTTTAAGAATTTAAACATAAAAAAATCACATATGAGTCTGTTTATTTTCATAATTCTTCCTTCATTGTTTCCACAAATTGTTGATTATTAATTTATTCAGGTAAAAGAAAGAAAACAACCAATAAAACCCCAGAACCAAAACAAACAAAAGGAAAAAAAAAAGAAAAACAAACAACCAAAACACAACAAAAGAACCAAACCAAAACCCGTCACTTTTAGGAAATAAGAGGGGGGGTTGCCCCATTTTTTCTTTTCTCCTTTTTCTTTTTATTTTTTATGGGTCAGATCTGATTCAGAACACACTTCATGTCTGTTTTCTATGTTGTTTTGGGATATTTGTTTACTGCTATGTATAGTGTTATGGGGGATCTAGCATCATTTGAAAATGCCAAGTAGTTGAGGTGCAGCCTTTTCCAGAATGAGTAAAATGTATATAAAATTTGCTAAGCTTGATAACTGAGCAAATATTTTTACATACTCCTCAAGGCAAGTGATAATTGGAATTTGTTGAAATTTCTCTTCTTGAGGGGATTTTGTGTGTGTGTGTTGTTGCTGTTGGCAAAAGAACTCTACGACCTAAATACACTGCCTTGAATTTGAGAAGGCAAAGCTCCAGTTTCCTGTTCTTTGTAGGAATAAAATTGTATATTGTGAATATTTTTGAATTGCACTTTTCATGTAACCTGAAAAATCCTGGTAGGATTTTTAATTTTTTTTTAAAATTTGGTCAGTGGATTTGTTGTTTTGTTTTGCTACGGCTTTTTTGTGTTCTTTTGTTTGTGGGGTTTTTTTGTTTGGTTGGTTTGTGTTTTTTT